>CAIGQQ010030532.1:586093-608907 GCA_903798035.1 Danio albolineatus | reverse complement strand
AGGAAACCCACACCAACACGGGGAGAACATGCAAACTCCACAAAAGAATGCCAACTGGTCTCAAACCAGCGAGCTTCTTGCTGTGAGGCGGCATCGCTACCCTAATGCAGATTTCTGATCAGCCAATCACATGGCAGCAACTCAAAGCATTAAGGCATGTAGACATGGTGAAGACGATCTGCTGCAGTTCACACCGAGCATCAGAATGGGGTAGAAAGGTAATTTAAGCAACTTTCAACATGGCATGATTGTTGGTGCCAGACAGGCTGGTCTGAGTATTTCAGAAACTGCTGATCTACTGGGATATTTACGTACAACCATCTCTAGGGTTTACAGAGAATGGTCCAAAAAAGAGAAAATATTCAGTGAGCGGCAGTTCTGTGTGCGCAAATGCCCTGTTGATGCCAGAGGTCAGAGGAGAATGGCCAGACTGGTTTGAGCTGATAGAAAGGCAACAATAACTCAAATAACCACTCGTTACAACCGAGGTATGCAGAAGAGCATCTCTGAACACACAACACGGCCAACCTTGAGGCAGATGGGCTACAGCAGCAGAAGACCACACAGGGTGCTGAGGCTACGATTCACACAGGCTCGCCAAAATTGGATAATAAAAGATTGGAAAGACGTTGCCTGGTTGGATGAGTCTCAATTTCTGCTGAGACATTGAGATGGTAAGGTCAGACTTTGGCATCAACAACATGAAAGCATGGATCCATCCTGCCTTATATCAATGATTCAGGCTGCTGGTGGTGGGGGTGTAATCCTGTGGGGGATATTTTCTGTGTCAACACCTACCTGAATATTGTTGCTGACCATGTCCTTTTATGACTACACACTTGGCACACTTTGGGTCCATTAGTACCAATTGAGCATCGTGTCAATGCCACAGCCTACTTGAGTATTGTTGCTGACCGTGTCCTTTTATGACCACAATGTATCCATCTTCTGATGGCTACTTCCAGCAGGATAACGCGCCATGTCATAAAGCACAAATCATCTCAGACTGGTTACTTGAACATGACAATGACTTCACTGGACTCAAATGGCCTCCACAGTCACCAGAGCTTAATCCAATAGAGCACCTTTGGGATGTGGTGGAATGGAAGATTCTCAACATAGATGTGCAGCTGACAAATCTGCAGCAACTGTGTGATGCTATCATGTCGATATGGATCAAAATTTCTGAGGAATATTATGCTAAGCTATGTCATGAAGGATTAAGGCAGTTCTGAAGCCAAAGAGGGGTCCCAACCCAGTACTAAGCAAGGTGTACAAAATAAAGTGACTGGGGAGTGCATATAAAAAAAGTTCATGTATTCATGGAGTATGAATAATTTTGGGCTTGACTGTATATACACTATAAGAATCTGTAAATTAAAAATTTTCCATTATTTGTGATTAATTAATTCATTCATTTTCTTGTCGGCTTAGTCCCTTTATTAATCCGTGGTCGCCACAGTGGAATGATCCGCCAACTTATCCGGCATTTGTTTTACGCAGCGGATGCCCTTCCAGCCACAACCCATCTCTGGGTAACATCCATACACTCTCATTCACACACATACACTACAGACAATTTAGCTTACCACGTCTTTGGACTGTAGGGGGAAACCAGAGGAAACCCACGCAACCACGGGGAGAACATGCAAACTCCACACAGAAATGCCAACTGACCCAGCCTAGGCTCGAACCAGCGACCTTCTTGCTGTGAGGTGAACGTGCTACTCACTACGCCACCGTGGCGCCCTCTATTTGTGATTCATGGTTTTTATTATTTATTTATGCTTTTTAATTGTGTTTTGGGACCTCCATCTTTCCTCCAACAACTTTTGATGTTGAAAAGTTTTAAAAGTAAGTTATATTTTCGTTTTTAATAGTTTGAAATGATGTATTGTAGTAAAGTACAAAAAACAATCAACTGTCAGTACTGTTTGTTATTTTACTCACTTAATTCTCTATACTATTTATATAGAGTTATATATTACTATATATTATATTGGTTCAAACTACTATAATTTTGGTAATTGCTACTTTGATAAAATGCATCATTGAATTTTTATTTTCAAAAGTCAACAAAGCAGAGATCAACATCCCATAATACAATTCACAACTGAAAATAAACAGAAAACACCTGTAAATCACAAAAGATGCATCCTGTTAATTAATGGATTTTATTATACACACACACACACACACACACGCACACACACACACACACACACACACACACACACATATATTTATATGTTTTTTTCTTTTTTCTTTCTGAACAAAAACGTCTTTGAACTTGATCCCACACAGTGGGCATTTAATAATTATTTGCCAAGTCAGTTTCCTGTAATATTGTCCTGCTGCGTTGTGTGCTTGACTCTGTTGATTCATTAGCCTCTAGTTTTGATTTACACCGTGTTGCATCATTCCACGTGTGTTCATACCACTCATACCGAACCCAGGAATATGTCCGGCACAAAAATCAATCTTAAGAATCAGTCTACAAACATACCCATTTCATAGATGTATCTCACTTTTAGAAGAGGGAGCCATTGTCTTCTTTAGTTTACACAGCGTTGACATGAATGGCGTGTGACTGCTGAACTCTCTTTAGTCCCTGACTCCTGCTGCTCCTTTAGTAAACACACTCAAACACTGTGTTCTTATAAATGTATTGATCCACCATTGATTTTCTGTATTTCCTCACACACCTTCTCACTCTCGCTTTCTCGTGCACTGTTATCAAGGCAGCAGCAGCTATGAGTTCATCTGTTATTGTTACTTTAGCATAAGTTAGAAGCTCATCGGGTTTAGTGTGGAGGTCATGTTATTGGAAAGTGAAGACATCTAAGTTGCAGAATTCATGTGTAACTTTCGTAAAAAAATATACAAAACTGCAAGTACGAATAGGTACAAAAGGCACCTTTTAATGTACGATAGAATGTCACTGTAGTGGTATATTTAAGGGTACATTTTTGAGGATCACTCTACAGGGCGGATTCACAAAACATGACTGCAAAAAATTTACCTTAACCTACACCAACCCTTAAGCCTACCCATACCACTAAATATTTTCCTAACATTTACCGCCCTAAAGAAGCATATACAGTGTGTCATTAAACTTGTCTTAAACTATAATAGTGTTAGTTCACTGAATAAGTTTAATTGATATTGATTACTCACCCTCACATTGTTCCAATCCCGAGATCTTTGTCTATCTTCAGAACACAATTGAAAATATTTTTCGATAAAATTGAAAGCGCTCTGACCCTTTATAAAGTCTTAAGATGTTCAAATTCCAAGGAGTCAAAGACATTGTCAAAGCGTTCCATGTGACTTCAGTGGTTCAACTGTAATCATATGAAGCTCCAAGAGCGTTTTTGTGCACCTAATAAATAAATAAAAACAGTTTTCCGCATCAAACCAGGTTGCACGTGGGCTATACGATACTTGTATGTTGCATGTCTAACTTTAAAGGTAATGCATCATACTGCATGTAGTCAATGCACACAAAAATACAAAGACAAAAGTATTTTTGTTTTGTTTGTTTGTTTGTTTGTTTGTTTTTTTGGTACGATAAAGTGTTCTTGGAGCTTTGTATGATTACAGTTGAACCACTAAAGTCACATGGAAAGTTTTGACGATGCTTTTGGTTTCTTTACTGGAGTTTGAGTAGCAAGATTTCTCAGATTTAATCTGAAATATTTTAATTTGTGTTCTGAAGATGAGTGAATGACTAAGGAGATTGTAACGACATGAGCGTGAGCAATTGATAACAATCAATCATTTTGGGGTGAAATTACCTTTTAACAACTCTTTTACCAATTCACTAAACCACTAGATGTTCGGTCTGTTCACCTAAAAAAATTAAAAAATAAATAATAAAATAATATATGTATTTTCTTAATTACACACCCTCATTTTGTTTTAATTTCTTTATCTTAATCTTCATTTAAATTAGTATTATATTTTATTATATTGTATTATATTATATTATATTATTCATCATTCATTCATTTTCTTTTTGGCTTAGTCCCTTTATTAATCTGGGGTCACTACAGCGTAATGAACCGCCAACTTATCCAGCATTTTTTTTTTACGCAGCGGATGCCCTTCCAGCTGCAACCCATCTCTGGGACACATCCATACAACACTCATTCGCACTCATACACAATAAACAATTTAGCCTACCCTATTCACCTATACCACATGTCTTTGAACTTGTGGGGGAAACCGGAGCACCCGGAGGAAACCCACGCAACCACAGAGAGAAAACAGAAAACTCCACACAGAAATGCCAACTGACCCAGCCGAGGCTCGAACCAGCGACCTTCTTGCTGTGAGGCGAACGTGCTACTCACTACGCCACCGTGGCGCCTATATTATATTATATTATATTATATTATATTATATTATATTATATTATATTATATTGCCTTGTGATGCTTTATGTTAATTTATATATAATTTAATAAAACATTAATTCACTAAAATTGTTTATGCAGAATGGATTACAGATATAAAATTTAGTTAAAATTATTATAATTAAATTAAATTATAATAAATAATTCTAGTCATAATTAGCGAGTTTAATTAAAAGTGTTTTACTATTTAGTGACCTTTAACTTGGGGCAAAGGAAGCTGGTGGAGTAGCTTTATTGCAACACAGATGTGGCCTTTTGCTTACAGATGACTGGTGGAATCTTGGTTTGTGATCTCTAATTCAGAATATTGATACCATGATGACAAATGGTTTAAAAAGCCAAGCTACCCCCATCTTCATAGTACCTAAAACCCAGGATTGGTGCAAACTACACTGATACTTGACTGATTAGCGAGCTAATCTAGCTACATGGTACCATGGCCCACCATACCTCTACTGTCAATATTTTCAAATTTCAGAGAGGAAAGAATAAAAAATGAGAAGCCGTGTCAAATGATGCACATGCAGTGATGTTGGATGTTGTCAATAATTTCAGTGGTAATGTGCAAATGTTCACACGGTCACCGTTGCAAATGTCCCCATGTACCGAAGCCAAATACATTGACGTTTTTGGAGAGCTTTTGTCTGCGCTGCCAATTTCATCAAACAGTATCTAACACCTCTCATCTGTGTATGTGCAATTTTGCAAGTGATGTGCTGTGTTTTTGTACACTCTTGACACACTGTCTTGCGCTGGTGTTAAAGCCTGTGTGAGTTAACCCTCTGTGTACCTGCGTCGTGTTGATCACAGATTCACTTCAATTCATTTAGAACAGCTATCATTGGTCTTGTTTTTGACTTTTAATGGCTGTTGTTTCATTCATTCATTTTCTTTTTGGCTTAGTCCCTTATTAATCTGGGGTCGCAACAGCAGAATAAACCGTCTAATGGCTGTTGTTATTCTTGTTTTTTTTTAAATAATCATTCATAACTAGCAAACTGCACAATGGTTGTTTATTTATTTTATTATTAATATTTATTGTTAATATTATTAATTATTTCATTTTTATTTGTTATTTAAATTATTTGTAGAACCTTTTAATGAACTATTTTGTTTATTTGTTTGTTTTTTTGTATTTATTTGTTCATTTGTTTTCATAATGCACATTTATTATTATTGTTATTATTATTATTAGTATTAGTAGTAGTAGTAGTGGTAGTAGTATTAGCAGGTGCTATAGGTGAATTGATGAACTAAATTGGTTGTATTGTATGTGTTTGAGTGCAGGAGTGTGTGGATGCTTCCCAGTACTGGGTTGCAGCTGGAAGGGCATCCGCTGCATAAAACATATGCTGGATAAGTTAGCAGTTCATTCCGCTGTGGCGACCACTGATTAATAAAGGGACTAAGCTGAAGGAAAATTATTAAATTATTATTATTATTATTATTATTATTATTATTATTATTATTATTATTATTATTATTATTATTATTATTATAATATGTGTTTTATTCATTAAATAAATACAAAATAATGTTAGAACCATAATTTGGGGTAAAAGAGTGCTTCATTGTAAAAGTTTTAGGAATTGATTGGTTGATTGATTGATTGGTTGATTGATTGGTTGATTGATTAATTGATTTTCATTTAATTATGTATTTTCCCCATTCAATTGATTCATCTGGTACAGTAAAAGTTTATTTACACTGTAAAAAAAATGTAATTTTACAGCTGGGTTGCCGGGGAAAAAACATAAAATAATGGCTCTTAAATTACGTAAAAAAACAGAGATTGAATTACAGAAATTTCCTTAAATTTGAATTTCTGATACATTTCTGTGATTTAATATCCGGTACTTTTTGTGGTAAATTTCTGTAATTTAAGAGCCGTTATTTTAAGTTTTTTTTTTTCCAGCTGTCAGAAATAAACTGTAAAATTACAGTTTTTTTTTACATTGTATGTATTGAAATTACATACTTCATAAAGTAAAATTAGTTTCATTAATCAATTTACTTAGCATTAGCTTTTTTTTATTATTATTATTTTTATTTTTTTGTGTTTGAAAAATAATATAAGTTCAACAATTACCTGCAAAAAGTATACTTTTCATAATTTTATTTATTTATTATTTATTTATTTATTTTTTACAGTTGATACCGTCAACATAGATACCATAAATCCATTAGATGTCATAAAGCATGATTCGGCAAGCTCTGCGAACATGTCAGTGCTTGAACAGAGCTCATTTATTGAGCTCCATCTATAACCATAAGGCTTGGGTCACTTTTCCACAGACCACTTAATGAATATTCTAGTACTGTAATGATGAGCAACTGGGGCTTAGGAGTTGTTTGCTCTCCGGGTCTCTCCGTCATTCTTGTTTATTTTTCGTTTTCCCCTCTGGAGTCGGCTCTGACATCTGCAGGCATTTTTATCAGCGGCTAACTTAATTATGCTACTGTGGACTTAGGTTATTTGACTTGCTAACAAATTAGCCCTCAAATTAGCCTTGCTATCTGTGCTTCGGCTCCGCTGTCAGGGCTCTACGGTTTGTCATTTCTCAATTCCTCTGTGATTCTTGATTTGCTTTATTACAGGCTATTTTGCAGAGGAGCAAACAGAGTGGGCACCGTTAGGCAGTATAATGAAGCGCTAGCCGTCTTGCAGAGCGCTAGCCTGGGCTAATGACTAGCTTTAGTCAGACTGCTAAAACGGATTCAGACACCCAAGCGCCATCATTAGATTTCCTGCACCAGAGTAAGCCACTGCCAATGGTGTAACGGCTGTGTTTGGTGGGTTCAGCACCCGCGGTATGATTTGACTTAGCGTCCCCCAGAGTCTCAAATACTGGCGCTACACATCCCACACTGGCCCCTGCTCTCCGGTTATCTCGTAAAGACTCCATTCCAGCTCTATAAAACTTGCCGTCTTTATTACAGCTAAGTCAAGGCGCCCACTCTCAAATAAAAAATAAAAAAACTGCACCGCTGCAAGGGAGGAGCAGCTCAGGGACACACGCTGGAAATGTCTTCTCTCCGTTCCAAGCCCGAATAATGTGAAAAGAGAGGAATGAAACTTCATTTCATAGCATTGGTCTCCCTCTCAGCCTTCATTCACTCACTCTTTACCCCCCTCTCGCTTTGTTTCCAACTTTATAAGTGAATTGTAGGTTCTCTCAGCAGGCCCCGAAGCCACGCGTTCGCTTTTCTCATTTATGGATGTGTAATGAGTTCTGCCTCTGTTTGCTCTTACAACAATAATAAGTAAAGTAATTAAAAGAGGCAGAAGGAGGGGGGGGGGGGGGGGGGGGGGGGGGGGGGACAAGGGGAACCCATTGCCAGACAGGTCCTGCGTTCGGGCAATTGACAGAGAGACTTTTTGATGAAATCGTAGGTGTGCGCTCATGTTTTTCTCTTTTCTAAGTGCTTGTTTTTTTTCACCAAATGCATTAATTTAATTAGATAAAACGCAAACAAAGCACGCTCTAGTTGGAACGGTAATATTGGCTCTTGGCGTCTAACGTGAAGAGGGATGAGCCATATTCTCGCAGGGCAGTGGGTTTGTGCGGGTGGGGGTTGGCTATAGAGTATATTTAGATTTAATTAGTCGTGTCACGAATCATAGCTTCTCCATCACAGAGAGCCGCGTTAACACGGGGCGCTAGAACGTTGACACCTGTTCTGGCCTGGTTTGTCCTCGAGCCGACTCTCTCAGATCGCCTCTCAGATGTTCAGGCATGCATGGCGAAAGCGCCAAACCGCTAGAGCATAGAGCAAACAAATATCAGAGAGCGTTGGGACCGGAAATCTAAGCCCTCTGTGCCAACAGGGACACAGATAGCAAATAGACTCTGCAGCCTTGCGTAGCGCATAGTTTCTCCCTGCTAGTGTTACTCTGACTAGTTCATTGTAGTTGAGAGTAAAAGTATAAGCTCATGTGTGCTGAGGAGCAAGGCAAGGATGTGTTTGTGTTGATGTACAGTGGTACAGTACCTGGATTTCCAATGCTTAGTTGTATTTGTTAGTGTTTTATTAAGTTACATGTTTGGTGAATCCCACTATATAAAAAAGAAATATGAATAAAATTTTTGAAAAAAAGCACTGATTCAAATCTATTTCATTTAGCAAGACGGTGAGCTTTTCTAAAGTGGCTCAAGCCCTCCAGCAGCAGGTTGTCCTTGTGATGCGCTAAGAGATTCTTTCATTCAAACCAAAAGAATTTGATCATTCTAAAGCTGTGATTTCCTGAATATTGTATTTCTACTTACTCATTCAAGTCCCCCCATAAGCAAATGCATGAGAGGACAAAATAATGTGGAGAGTCTCAATGGTCAGTCTGTTCAGCACTGCACCTGAATTGATCACCAGTTTAGTGTTGAACAGGTTAAGGATCTCTCTCGATATACAGAGTCTCAATGTTTTAGAGAATTTAGACGTAAAATCCACTCTGCAGTGACCAAACCTCTCATTGGCGGAAAGAACCCAAAAGCCTAAACTAACTTTTCCTTTTGAGCATGTTGTGTGGACAAAAAATGGTCTAATGGGGAATGTTAAGGTTAATATTAAGGTTAGTGTCAAGGTTTGGTTTCATGGTTTGATGCAGCAGGACTCTTTTATAACGGTACCTTTACATGGCAGAGTGAAAGTAAATGTTTGCTAGAACCTCATTTAGCCATCGGCATTAGTTCCTTTTCTGAATTATCTACACCAATCAGCCAGAAATTTATATATATATATATGTGTGTGTGTGTGTGTGTGTGTGTGTGTGTGTGTGTGCACACGTGCGTGCATTCATGGATGCATGGATGGACGGACGGACGGACGGACGGACACACACACACACACACCGGTCAAAAGATTGGGCTCAGTAGGATTCAATTATTTTAAAATAAGCTTATCCTGCTCACCAAGACTGCAGTTATTTCATCAAAAAAATACAGAACTGTTATGAACTGTTATTGCACTATAATATAACTGTTCAATGGTAGATTATAATTTAATTTAATCATTTATTCTGATGATCTTAATGGTTCTGCTTCATAACTCTAGTCTTCAGAGTCACATGATCCTTCAGAAATCACTCTAAATGTATTATTATTTATTTATTTATTTTATTAATAATGGTAATAGTAATAAAAGCAATAATGAGTGGAGTAATCATTTTATTTGAAACTACAATAAGTTAAAAAGCACTCATTTAAAATTGTAGTAAATATTCAACAGTTTTTTTTTTTACTTTTTATAAATGCTGCCTTGATGAACATAAAAAAAGAAAAAAAAGAAAAAAACTGACCAGTAGTGTGTGTAAATATGTATGTATATATATTCTTTATTTTTATTATATTCCTTTTATTTTTTATTTTAGATTTATTTTATATTTTACATCCTATTTTTTTTATTTTTTTTTTTTTTTACAGTCGAACAAAAAATAAGATATTTTCATGGATGATTCTTCATATTAGTTATGATTCTTCATATATAGATATATCTAATATGACATCCACAGGTTTACAACATTCTTTAAAATTTAAGAAAGATTTAAAGGAAACTGGTTCGGAACAAGTCATGGGTGAGTAAATGCTGGCCGAATTTTCAGCTTTGGATGAACTAGTATTTTAAGCTGAAAACACTTAAATACTGAAATATTTGGGCAATTTATGAAATTGTGCGATATATTTAAAAGAACAAAATATTATTTTCAATTATTATCAAAACAGGCTACTTTTAAAACAGTTTTTTACTTCTTTTTTTAGAAATGTAATGCATTTATCATTCAATACAGTAATAAATTCAATACATACACACACACACACACACACACACACACACACACATACTCATACATACAGTATATGAGTGAGATGCTCTAATCCGATTCAATGATCAATGCTAAGCTTAAATAAAAGTGGAATGTTCCTTTAAATTTCGATTTCCACTGTATATGAGCAGTACACAAACACACGCACTAATAAAACCAAAAAAATAAATAAATCCTAAAGTTACCATAACTGCAAAAACAATCACACTAAAACAATTAGAGATTAAAATATTTTAATTACTAGAATATCAGATAGTGTAATTTTTCAACAACTGTGTAATTACAACACGCAGAATGCCTGGCAATGAAATCAAATAATTTTGACAAATAAATAGAATATGCCAGTTGTGCTCAATCAATTAGGAGGCGCGATTGAATGCCACGCTACAGATGGAGACCAATTACAATCAGCACACTTTGATATTTTTTACTCTCTCTGAGTGTTACTCGCGGCGGTGCTTTGACTGCTCATTCACTCGAGCATCGTTCGCTCATGAGCGTTTTACCATCACACACGATTACCATTTGTAACGCTTCTGGTGAGAGGAGAAAAAGGAATTGCCGATAGCTAAAGCCTGTCTTCCTTGATTTATTGTTGACATGAATGTTGAAAGAGTGCTTGTGTTTGTGCGTGTGTGTGAGAGAGAGAGAAAGTGTGTGCGTTTGTCACCGGGACACTGTTTCAAACACTATTTGTCACAGTGAGATCAAAGAACTACTAAATTACCCTCAAAGGTATCCAGCTGAATAATGTAATGGTTCATTAGAAAGATTTGATCTGCATCTGGAAGACGTCTTAACAGGGTGGTGAAATATGAAGCTTCATTATTACAAATACAGTGGTCAAACGGAGTCGTGCGAAGTAACACAGATAACAGTGGCTTGGTCTGAGCGGCAGCGTGTATGTGTGCGTGCTCAAACTGTGAGGTGGGTTTTCGAACATGAGGATATCAGAGAATGTGTGTGTGTGTGTTTTTGTAGCCATGAGTATGTTTGAGGGGTGTCAGGGTCGTGCGGATCACAGTCTGTCTGCTGGAGAGTTTGGACTGAAACTGTTTCTGTAATTGCATAATGAAATGTGTGTAATTTATAATCATGATGCTCACAGCATATAATAACTGTCTATAATGAAGATCTGTCTGTAAGTTTATCTGTTAAAGGTTTAAAAAGAGAAAAGTGTGATATACAAATATGCATGCATACAGTACGTTGTTTTGTGTTTGTTTAAAGCAGGGCTGCCCAAATTTTTTCTTATAAACAGGGTTCATACGGTCATTGAATTCCTGGAAAAGTCATAGAATTTTGACATGGCATTTACCAGGCCTGGAAAAGTTTTGGAAAAACTGAAGAACCCACAAAGTTTTGAAAAAGTCATGGAAATTAGTTGAACAAATTTCTGTATGCTTGAATATAGGTCAGTTGTCTACTTTTTTCTGTCCTTATCCAAAAACATGTTCTCACATCATTAGTGTGGTGTAAGCATTGTTTAAATAATATTTATAGTTATAATAATAAATTTAAACTAATTCGACTGTTGCATGTTTTATGATGTGCTGTAATAAATTTGAATATGCATTGTTTCTCGTATTATTTACCACCTATACGGAGACATTATATCAAACATTAGAAAATGAAAATGCACTTGAAAATCTTGGAAAAGGCATGGAATTTTAGTAGTAAAAATGTGTATGAACCCTGTATAAAGGGCCAAAAACCAAACTTGATTGAGGCTAGTGGGCCGAAGGTAACTATAGTTGCCATCAGTAATTTCCTAATTTATTTAATAACATTTAAAGTTCACACTTTATTTTGATGGTCCGTTTGTTGAATTTATGTTACATTGCAACTAATGCTCATTAGATTAAAAGTAGACTGTTAGGTTGGGGTTAAGGTTAGGGGTAGGGTTAGTGTTAGTTAACATGTACTTGCAAAGTGTCTTATAGTCAGTTAAATGTTTGTTGAATGTCAGTATCAACAGATATTAAGTAGACAGTCTACTGATACTGAAATGGACCATCGAAATAAAGTGTTAACAAAAATAATGATGATATTTTTTTCGTTTTGGAGAAAGTCTTCATTGTTTTATTTAGGCTAGAATAAAAGCTGTTTTGAATTCTTTAAAGACGATTTTAAGGTCATTATTATTAGCCCCTTTAGGCTATTTTGTTTCGATAGTCTACAAAACAAACCGTCGTTATACAATAACTTGCCTGATTACCCTAACCTGCATAGTTAACCTAATTAGTTAAGCGTTTAAATGTCACTTTAAGCTGTATAGAAGTGTCTTGAAAAATATCTAGGAAAATAGAATTTACTGTCATCATGGCAAAGATAAAATCAATCAGTTATTACAAATTAGTTATTAAAATTATTATGTTTAGAAATGTGTTGAAAAAATCTTCTCTCCGTTTAACAGAAATTGTTATTAAAATATATTTATATTTTATAATGAACATATTACAGTAAAAACAAAAACAATGTAATTCATGACAGAATGGAGTTACACTGTTTCGCCTTGATTTGCTCATCAAGT
The DNA here is from genome assembly GCA_903798035.1 of Danio albolineatus. NCBI lineage: Eukaryota > Metazoa > Chordata > Actinopteri > Cypriniformes > Danionidae > Danio > Danio albolineatus. The sequence continues at coordinate 596,138 of CAIGQQ010030532.1, read as the reverse complement.
CTTCTGCATAGTCCTCTATGCGTTGAGTGACATTATTTACATTTTTTTTTTAAATCAGATTCATTTACATTTATTTAAAACATTTTATTTAAATTGCTTTTATTGTTGTTTAGCACTAAAACAAACAAACAAAAAATTGTTACGTCAAATTATAAATGATGATCTCTTTTAAAGGCCCATCCCTCTCCATCCTTCTCACTCTCTTCTCAGATAGAACAGTTCAAATCAAAGGTTACAATGGGCTAACTTTGGCTCTTGGGCCCTAGTTTGGGCATCTCTGGTTTAAAGTGTAATAACACATTACACTTATGTAATATGTAATATGTACATGCACACTGTAAAAAATGATACGATCAATTAGTCCTGACAGCATATGTTTTTAGGTCATTGTAACTTATTAAACTAAGTTAATCATGTTCTAACTTAATTTTATACGTTACGCAAGCTGATTTAAGTCAGTTTAACATAAAATAAGTACAAATGACTAATAAGGTGTGTGTGGGGGGGGGGGGGGGGGGGGATTATTTATTTAACAAGCCATTGTTTGTTAACCACTAACCTAATTAACCTAACCTGCCTATTTAATCTAATTACCCAAGCCTTTACATTGCACTTTAAGCTGAATACCAGTATCAAAGTAAGTTTTAAAAGATTATGTACTGTCATATCAAAGAGAGGAGGAATTAGTTATTTGGAAAAAAATTATCTCCGTTAAACAGCCCTTGGAAATATCAAAAGTAAAATAATTTGGATTTCACAGGAGGGCTAATCATTTTGTCATCAACTGTACAATTTCATGTCGGAAATGAAAATATATTTTTTCTAAAACTCAAAAGCAGTAGTTGTTAAATTAAGAGTAGTTAAATTCTACCTTAGGAAATATATACAAGCAATTTTATACAAGTAATTAAGTAAAAGGTCATTTTGCTTATTGTTAGAAAATTGTAATTGCAAGATGAAAGTTTTGTGATGGCTTTAATAATCTAGTCCCCAATTGCAAGTTAATGGATTTTTAACAGTAGCGTCCCATTATTTGTTAGACACTTCAAAAAAACGTATCGGCCCCATCTCTATTATTTTCAATAACTTTAAAAAGAAATCCTGATGAACAGAAAATCTTGTGAAAGCAAAAGAAACATCTCAAGGAAAACCAGAACAAGAGACTTTTTCCTGCTTCTCTGAGGTAGACATTGCTCTCTTTATTGAAAGATGACATTTAATCAATGACCACCTCTTTAAATGGCATTCATTTAATTTGTGGGCCAGCCAGGCACGTCTGTCCTCTTCCCGCATGTGTCTGTGCGAGCGAATGACGTAGCCGGGACCCGCCGCGGCACACATACACTATTGATTACACTCAACACATCTTGGCAATTAAGAGATGGCAAGGTAGAGTAATAAAGGGTCATTAGCGAGGCTTGCTTGTGAACCCTCATCAAAGGTGATGTCGCCGGCAGGGGCGGAGCTCCCGCAGGGTCGCCACGGGGGCTCTTCTCATTTGCATATCTGCTCGGAGACGCACTGTGCCTGACCCCGTGGCTGGGATCAGTATGAGTCGCTCCCGTTGATCAGGGGTTCACCACCGGTTCAAGGTAACAAAAAAGTGAACCCTTCGCCATTAATTGGTCCTGAGGAAGAAGGGAGAAAAAAAACAGAGAAAGAGAGACAAATAAAAAGGTTAGTTGGGAAAGGTGAGGGGGGAGGGAAAGTAAAGGCTGTGTGCTCCAAATTGGGTATGAATTATAAATAAGAGCGGTGGAGGCAATGTCTTCTCCTCTAGAGTGGTGTTGTGCCAGGACCTACACTGCTAAAGAGATTGTTTGGGCAGCAGGTATCGACTCGCTGATCGTCAGCTTGGTAAACTTGACCTGAGGCACTGATCATTGGCCGAGTGAGAAAGACTCGACCGTTCTGAAACACACACACACACACACCTCTTTCCCATCTCAGCACAACTATCTTCATCAATACAGCCCAGACAGGGGTCAATGTAATAAACATGGAGGTCAATATCATGGCCATCTGAGTACACTTTTGGCATGGGCCTTAAAGTTGCTCTTTAATTGGATCCCTCCGGGCGAGTTCATGCACCAGTTGCAATTTCGGAGGGAAAAGAATGAGAAATCCTGATTGAAGAGGGAAAAGCACATCAGTCTGATCCTCTGTGTTCCACACAAACCCATGCAGGCTTTAAGCTGCGTACAGTGTGAATGCTTCAAAGTGGAATTGATCCAGCCGAGGTTCAATTCAAGCTTCCTCGCAAATTGCACAATAAATAAACAGACCAAACGTACTACCTGGGCCAGACGCTACCTGTCTGAAAGGGCTGGGTTGTGAAAGGCTCTTGTGGGACTTCGAAAGGTCCGATGAGGACTTAAGGTGTACATGTCACTTCACCTGGATCCAATGACCCAAACATGGGAATTCTTTAACCTGCTGCCACAGAGGGAAAACCGAGCCGTTTTGTGGATTAACTGATAGGTGTATCAAACCCATCCATGGATGGCGGCCATTCCATCCATTGTGCTTAAGTGCGCAATGTCCTAATAGATGGAAAACATTATGTCAGTACTCATTGCACACGGACACCAACAAACTCACTAAACTATTTACAGTATGTACAGTCCTCAGATAGCACAGCCCTCATCTAAGGAGAGTATTAAAGTGATGTAGCTTGCACAGTTCCTAATTGAATATATTCTGCAAAGTAATTTGTATCCTTTTTTAATTCTCAAATGGTGCCATTTGAAGTACAGCAACATGGTATCCCGAATCCTAACTCTGAACAGTACCTTAACGGGCACCTATTTTACCCCTTTTTCAAGGTTTAAGATAAGTCTTTTGTGTCTCCAGAATGTGTCTGGAAAGTTTCAGCTCAAAACACCCATCAGATTATTTATACCTTTCAGAAGTTTGGAATGTTCAGCTCTGAGCATCTTGTAGCTGTTTTTGTTGCCTGTGCCTTTAATACTAGTTCTCGCCGCCCACCGTTCCCACGTGCCAGTCAGAGTGTCCCTCAGGCTGATAAACAGCACAGTGACAGACATGAAGCAACTAGATCTAACATAATGTTTGTGAGAAATACTACAGTAAGAACTTTCCCAATGATTATTTGATGTATTTGTTGTGGAGTTAATTCAAGCCTTTCTGCAACGACGAGTCACGCACAATTAGACATGGGCCGGTATAAGATTCTGATGGTATGATAACCTTGGATAAAAATATCAGTTTCACTGTATGACAGTATTGTGATTAATGCTCTAAAATATATTCTTGTTAAGTATCTGGGTAAAAAAACGAAACCTGTTTCCCCTTTGAACACTATATTTTATTTTGAGAAACATTAAAAGTATTTTGGAGCAGTAAACATGTCAGGCTAAATACTTCAAGTTAATCACTGACTTCTGCGGCCTTCATTTGTTAAAAAAAACACAGTTTCTTTGCAATTTACACCTAAAAACATGTAAATAAACAATTGTACACATACTCTACCTGAGGAACGGTATTACAGAACATTTTGGCAGTATGAAAACCTTGACTTTTCCAAACCGCTGTATACCTTGAAAACGGTTATCGTCCTATGCCTACGCACAATGTCATTACAAAGTTGACGTGCACACACACACAGTGGACACACACAGCGTGCGCATTTAACTTTGCACTGTTTTTGCACTATAAATGTGACAAGATGTTTTATAATTGTTTTGACCTGTGGTGATGAAGTAAAGACGGTAAAATCGCTGTAAATCATTACAAACATGCACTGTTTTAGAAACTTTTAAACTTCATTAAAACTCATTCTTGATCACATTTGATGATGACTGATGATCACAGCAAGCTGAACAGATCTTTTAATCCCGGTTGCTTTGTGCACATCCTGTCTTGTTGATATGATTTTATGCTTTACTATGGAGAAATGTTAATACGTGGCTGTCAATCAATTCGGTAGGTGGGAAAACTGCACTCCTACGTCATGTCGTGGTAAACGTCAAAACGGGAGGGAGTTGGATCTTATTTTAACGTCAAGAAATTTTAAAAAGAGACTTATTGTATTTCTATCACTCCAATATGACTGTGGACACACGATACATACACACAGTTCTGTCCACACAGCTTACAAAAGATGATTTTCATCATAGGTGCCAACTGATTTACTCTTTAAAGGGGTGGAAATGTCCAATGCAGTGTGAATGCTACAATGCAAACATCAAAATGTTTTGAAGTATGTGTGTGTTTTGCTTTATATATTCAGATCTGGTCTTAGAAATGACAGTATGAATCCTAACTGAGCCAGGACTATATCCTATTTATCTTTCTCTTTTGGATGAACTAATAATATTGAACTACATGCTCGAACACATCTTGAAGTACAAATATACATATTTTAGCGGTACAAAATCAATTTAAGAGTCATGTGCTAGTGACATTTGTTTCTGAATTGTTTTTAGTCTACCTTCAGCGTAGCTTATTTTGTGTTTATTTAGAAATTAAGTTATATAGGGTTAGGAAATATTCATAATGGTTCATTTTTGGAGGCAGCTATCCCTTTCTAAAACGTTAATCTGGGTTTAATCTGTGTCTGTTTTGATGTTATGTGTTTTGCAGGTACTGAGAAGCACGAGCTAACATCGTGGAAGAGCTTCCAGTCTATCTTTAAGTTCTTCAGCAATGCCCTAAAAGACCATGAGGACGACTCATCATCCAGTCCGGTCACCACACGCAGCTCCCACCGTATCAAACATGAAGACTTCTAGAGATCCCAACATAGAGTTTAGTATCGTCCCCTTTTAGTTCTGTTTCTCCTCTTTCCCTTTTCTGAAAAAATATTCCTCCTTGAAGCCCTCCTCCCAGTGTATTGTATGACTCTGAGGAGTGCAGGGTCAGGCTGTATACATCAGAATAGCGTTTTGCATTACTTCTGGATGAGTGCAACTGTCAAAGCAATATGGCTTCACTGCTTGTGCCTCCTGTGGGCCGCTGTGTGGATTTGGTGGTGGCCCATCGGTGGCCAGATTAAGGCTGACAGGCGGCGCCGCATACCGCCTCTTGATGCACCTCTAATTATCCTGACATTGTCCTGAACTGAGCTAATGCCTGGGAAGCACCTGCACACACACACACACACACACACACACACACACACATGCCTGACAGGTCCTAGTGCCTGCCCGCAAAGTCTAATTGGTTTTCTGTTGTTTTTCTTTCTTTCTTTTTTTTTTTTTGACTGGGGTCTCACTTGCAGTTAAAGTACTGAAGTGCTTCGATACTTTGTATGTCAGATGCTGAAGGCTTACAGGTTGTTTGTTCATACGCATAACACTTTAACAGGAAAAGGCAACTTGCAGAGTCAAATTCAACGTTTAACTTGAGACTAGATTAAGAATGAATACAGTGAAGTAAGCCATTGACGGCATGACAGATTGGAAGAATCCTCCTCTGTTTTTAAATCCCTTAAAACCTTCTGCGAGCATGAGTTTTAGAAATGTCTCCCTTTAATGGAGCAGATATGTCAGTCATGGAATATCTTCCTGTGTGTCAGGATCAGGGAGATTTAATGGTATCTGAAGTATAAAAGCCATTCCTTAAGATGTTTGCTAATTGAACCTGCCCTTTTATTATTTTAAGTTTTTATTATTTTTTTCCATGTCCATGAGTCCTTGACTATTCGGACTGTTTTAACATCTCATTGTCATCTTCTGCTCATGCTAAAGCGTGTGTTATGTTTCTGTCTCAGCCAAGACAAGAGGCATTGTCTTCTGGACAATGTAGTATTAGTGGAAGCTTAAAGAAATGTCGCTCAGGCATGTCAACAGATCAGTCTGCTTTAGCTTGAAAGTAATCTCTCAGTAAAAAGCTGCTCTGGTCTTGTCACTTTTTTTACAGATTTAATTTGTCACTAGATATTTAGATAGCTGAAGGTAAGTAATGTAAATAATTGTGCATATTTCATATATTATGTTTTATCCAAAATAGATATGTGAGTATAACTGGGGTGAAAAAGCCAAGGCCCCAGATGTTTTCATGTTTGGAAACTATTTTTACAACAAATTAAACTTTTAAAAAGACCCTGCAAATGTTCATTAAAAGCCACTGATTAACTGCAAGTTGCTTATATATGCTGTCAAAAATATTTTGCTCAGATCTAAATATTGTTGCCTTAGGAAAAAACACACAAAGTTCATCTTTCTTTCTTTTTTTTATATATATATTTTATTTTTAAAGTATAGCCTGACAAGCCATATGTGAATGTCACTTGTGCTAAGCGCAGCCTTAAACCAAATCGAACATAATTGGTTTTTAAATTAGGACTCATTTTAATTCATGTTTTAATCTATGAGATGTACCTTTTATTGGAACATTCCAGTCACTCTGAAGAGGTTTGCTGTTTGCTGCACAAGTGAAGTTGTTCACTATGTAAAATGTTTTCTCACGTTTTTATTCGCTTTCAATTGGGATGCGTTGAAATGAAACCTTGATCTGATATTTCACTTTTCATAACTCGTTAAAATATGTTTGTCTTTTGTCTTTGAATTAATGGCAGTTTGGTGCCCTGATTTCTTCTTTTCTGTGTTATTTGAAGGTAATAATGACCTCCATACATGCAGTAATAAAATCCTTTATACAATTGTGCGTCGAGATCTGTTCATTTTATTCTCCCGGTCCGGCTTTTTCTTTTCTTTTTTTCAGTGCATAAAACTGACCTGCGCGTTTGCGAGCTGCAGTTTGATGGACATATCTCACCTTGCACTTAAAGACACCGATGCACAGGGTACTCTTATTTACAATGTAATGATCGTAAAGGCATCACTTTCAACCCAAGAAGTTGTCGGGTTAAAGTTCAGACTAACGGGGGAAAGATCCTCGGAGCCCGATAAAGCCTGTTGCTCCAGCGGCTCTCCTCTCAGCTCTGTTCCCAGGGAAGGTGAGCCTGCTCGGAGAATGACTCGCTCTTCTCACGTAACAGCTGTGGAACTCTATCACGAAAGCTGATATTTGTGTCTAGATCGAGTCCAGGCCTTTACAATGAGACCAATGTTAACCAAAATAAGTGTCAGTCAAAGACGGAGAAGTATCGGATGAAGCCATGTCTATAGCACCTACTTTTTAGTAATGGACTAGGAGTGGCACGATCACGGCAAAACTGTACTGTGGAAAGAAATAATCACTGCTTCTGTTTGGTTTCGATTATTAATTGTTCTGAAGGGAAGCAACACAATTTTAGTGTTTGCAAACCAGCATTCGATTTGTGTAAAGATCAGTGAAAATTAAGGGCTTAATAATGGCAAAGTTTCATCAATATTATAAATAAATATAAAATTCGTTAAAAGTTCCTTCAAAACTACATATGAATTGACCAAAAAGAATCTCATGTTTTTCTCATGTTTCTTCTTGTCTGCAAATATGAAAATTTCAGGAGGAAACATAACAAAATTGTCAAAAGATATGTTTTAAACAAAATGGCTTTGCTCACAGATGAGAATTGTCTGTTTCATGATTTATCAGTTACATTATAAAATTAGTTTTATTACTTCAGTTGACTTTGTGGTGAAGCTTTGAACATAAGAAAAATAACTAAAAAGTAAAGATTTTACTACGCAAAGCAGTATACCTTAAAAAGAGAAAACAACAGAAAGTAGCCATTTATAATGAAAAGACAAAAACTTGTTTATAAATAAGATTCCTTCATAACATGCTTATTGAGTGGTTGGGTAGGCTAACCCCATAATCTCGTCAAGTTATTTTTTTGTGTAAGCACATACAATTAACATTATAAGCTTAGTTTTATATGCTATTAGAATTTTCTAAAAGATTACACAAACGACAGAAACGTGTAGGGGTTTCTTATTGTCTAAATTTTGTTTAATTTTTAATATTTTTTTCTTCTTTTAAAGATTGTAGGAGGTTGTGTAGGACCGTTTAAGTTTCTAAAGACCAAAAACGCGTCAATTGTTGGTTTATTTTGTGCAAACAGCCATAAAGAACGAATTGCAGTCAAACTTCTATAAACTTCCTCGCCTTAAATTCTGCATTGTACTTGACAGCATAGTGTTCTTTTAATATTCAGCACTTTGTGTCATCCTTTCCAAAAGTCACATATAACTACATCATCGTATCTGAAGTCTGTGAAGTCTTTGATATTTCAATTTTATCAATGATTTGCCCCGCACGCTCTCGTCTCCTCCCATACTCTCATGCGCCGCCAAATATGAACTATTCTCAAAGAGCCGAGCACTTGCAGAAGCTGGACTGTCACTCCTCCAGGCCCTTGTCTTCGGGAGTACTTCACCAGATCGCTGTCAGATCTATATTTGCATAATTATATGCTCGGTTCTTAAGGAAAATGTAGCCCCCAAATTTTACGGGTCAGCAAACTGCAACAATCAATGTTTTATTGTGTCCTGGCAAAGAAAAAAAACTAATACAACTCTCTGAAATTCTCCTTCTCTTTACTTTCACTTCGGCTTAAATCTATCTATCTGTCTATCTGTCTGTCTGTCTGTCTGTCTGTCTTATCTTTTTGTAGCTGCTTGCGCATTGTAAAAAGCGTTTTTAAAGTAAAAGTGAATGAATGCGTCTATGTTATTTTTTCCGCTCTCATCGTTCCCTCACGTCTCGTTTTGATTGATTGTTATTAGTTCATATAACACACATGGCCCACATTCACACCCACCCACACGCGCACCTTGCCTCCCCGAAGTTCCGCTTCCTCGTGCGAAAGAGCTCCGTTAATGTGTCGAGAGAGTGGGAGATGTTTTGGGGTGATCGCGCGGCACAGAGAACCGGACAGCTGCTGTTGGCAGAGGCTTAGTTTTAATGATTGCTTTCAGGTTTCTGTCCCCCCCTTCTGTCTTCAATCCTGATATTTTTAGAAAGACAAAGTGTGCGTGAGTGAAGCTCGGTGCATAAAATGGATCTTCCTTCATAACTGAAAAAAGGGAAGGAAACTTTCAAGTTATGTGAGGATGTCATGATATGCAGACAAAACAGAAAAGATTGAATTTGCCCCGTGTTGCTATGCAGTGTTTGCGCAACACTTGCTCGAATAAGTGAATTATTGCATTTTGAGAATAATTGTAGCAGTCTCACACACCCTGGGATCCCAGGTGCTTAATTTAACATGCCGACAGATCCGTAAGGAAAATAATAATAAATACAATAAAAAAGGGGATATTTTTGAAGATAAATATTGGTTTGCTCTTGCTTGGACAATGATAAACGGACTTTGGAATTCAGCAATATGAGTAGGCGCGTGTATAAACTGATTTTATTGCAGGTCAGAGAATATAATGTTCTGAATTCGGTTTGTGTGATGAAAAAGAATGGCGATAAGGCATCAAAACAATGATTAGCTCTGAATACACTTTCCTTTTTTTTCTTCTTCTTCTTTTTAAGACAAATTCCCGTCAAATGTATTATGTGTCATACAACAGGACAACGAATAAAATAACACGTTCCATCTCACAAATAGGTTTAATAATAAAACAGCAACAATAACATTGTTGAGTAAATCATGCATCGCATAAATCATGGCGCTAAACTGTTCAATGTATCAAAAATGTTTTTAAGTGCAACTTAAAAATGGAACATAAATCAAATTTCACGTATAAAGTTTTAAATATAACGTATTTATTCGGATGGCAAAAGTCTTGTCTAAACGCACTGGTAGCCTGTGTGAAATTATTATTATTATTATTATTATTATTTGCAGTAATATAGATTTAAAATCTAAAGCTTTTGCCAGAATACAGATTTCTTCCATAGTTTAAAAAAGAAAAAAAACTCAATTGAGTGAACCTTATTAAGATGGCATGGTCATGTTTGCTAATCTTTATATTGCTATTAGTAATACTGATGATGATAATAATAATAATAATAATATTAATAATAATAATAATAATATTCCAATATGTGGTATTTTTGTTATTAGTATTAATGTTGTTGTTGTTGTTGTATGTTTATATTATTTATGCTGTTGCTAGTACGTCTACTAATACTATTTTAATGCATCACACACACACAAACACACACACACACACACACTTAT
>CAIGQQ010030532.1:555376-571093 GCA_903798035.1 Danio albolineatus | reverse complement strand
ACATCTAATAGAGTATATATATATATATATATACTCTATTAGATGTTTGAAGGGTGGTATACTTGATTCTTTATTTTGTCATGTATAGAATTTTAGTTGCTTAAGTAAATTAATACATTTGTGGTATATTTTACATGAAATTAAAATGTATTTAAATAGATGCCTACGAATATGAAACACATGCAAAGTAACATTAATATTGTAATATTGCGTTTAGACATTGCCTACAATGCTATATCAAATATCGTCTGCCGTTGCCGAAAAGAGAATATATTGTAAATATAAATTACAATGCTTGGTGTGTGTGTGTGTGTGTGAGAGGGTAATTTGATGTCGATCAATGTTTAGGTAAAATTGTTGGAGTTCAGCTCTTTTTTTTTTCTCCAAGACTATTGTATAAAGTAACCCGTCATTAAATAGACTGGCAACAGTCAAATGAATAGTTTTGCTGATTCGTTTAAACTGATTTTAAAATATCACGAGCTCAAAATCAATTATTAATATCAGAGGCCTCCGTAGTCAACTTGTCGCAATAGACAGGGCCCCAGATCTATATTTGTGTATGCACACTGTGGTGCCATGTGCAGTTGTCAACCTAACTGTTTGAGCTGGTTTAGAAAATATATTGTTAACAATATCTACATATAATTGCACAAATAATAACAAATAAAATTGCACAAATAAACATATAGAATTATATGTTGATTTAAAAGCTTTAGATATTTATCTGTCAAGCACCAGTATTGAAAAATGTAACCTACTATAAGTGTTATGTCATCCGCCTTAACCACAATAACGTGACATTTTGCACAACATTAAATATTTGCGAATGGCTTTTAATCAATCACACTTGAAATACCACTTAATTATTTGTGCGCCAAGAGATACCAAAATACAAAGCTAGCCTGAGACCCACAAGTGAGCTATAGCTTCGATGCCGAAGCTTATCCGCCCCATATTGCAATACCCCTTATGTCTGTGAGTAGGCCTCGTCTCACACACTCACCTGACGTGAAGAGCACTATTGCCTTAATGCAGCTGTATTCAGCAGAATCGACGTGCAGTGCTTTGAGCTTCTCGACCTGCTCCTGGAAGATACGAATGTGATCCATGAAGGCCACGACGCGGTCCGCCGACATAGGCGAGGCGTGCAGGCCGGCAGCAGCGAGCAGTGGGGCCACATGTAGGGGCATGGAGCACTGAGCCGCGTTTAGCACAAATAACTCGCTCCATGTCAGTCTGAGCAATGACACCTGGTCGGTGATCTGCAGATCGGGAAAGAAAGGGATGTTCCTCGCCCATTCCACTGCACTGAAGAGCAAGCGAGCTGCAAGCTCACAGATGTTCTCGATCCCCATAATATTATTGGGCTGCATGCACTGGCTGCCATAGCGAGACGTAGGATAAGGCTCGGCCCGAAGTAGTAACGAGATGTATCCGGAGAGATAGCAATGACCGTTCAGAGGATCCCCGTTCGTTAGCGCATACTGGCCCGGGTTCGGTTGGGTTGGAGGCATTCTTCCTCGCTGAACCGCTGACAAAAAGAAAGAAAGGGAGAGGAAATGTACATCCAGAACTGAGAAACATCATTGATGTGGAAGCTTTACTTCGAGTGCATGAGTAGTCTAGACTGCTGTTTAGCATATACGAAATTACAACAAAATTGCTAAATATTTATTATTTATTTGTAAGGCATTGCGTTTCGAAGATATATCTTTTCACGGGGTGCTTGAATCCCTACTAACCTCATTTGTTATTAGATGGTAATGTTTATCTTTGTGTATGGACTTCAATACAGAATATGAAGACATACAAACGCTAGCTATCTCTCTCACTCGGTATGTGTTTATATATGTCTCCACAAACACGCACGCACATGATTATTATTTTGAAATGCTATTTTGTTGTTTTATAGGCATGTAGCAAACATTACAGCGGACAAAACGGCCTTAGATTTCGACTTCAGTAGAATTAGTTCACTGCCACTGACATCTATCTGGTTACAAATGCTAAACTCTAGTAATATTTGGTATAATACTTGTAATATACGTTTGTTTAGGTTTACGTGTAGTAAAACGTTTCCAGGCAATTTAATGATTACTAACTCTGGAACAGAAACAAATGTCCACAATCGAGTACGAAGAGTTTGTTTTCATAATTCATTTCTAGCCAAAAATAAATAAGACATAAAACACATCTTACGTTCAACTAATTCCTATTTTAAGAGAAACTAAATATTATCAATAGTAGTTTCGTACTACTCGTTATTAAGACTGTAAGTTGCAATGGCCATTGTTCACATACAGCTTAGGCTGAGAGGGGACAGACAGGCCTCTCTGAACGTTTACTCTAGGCTACGGCGTAAAAACAGACTAGTGCATCTTACTTTGAGAAATAAACATATTGCCTCTTATTTCAATAGGGCACACTATATGGGTATGTGAATGTAGTTAGCTTTTTCGTCTTTTAGCACACGTAAAAGCACGTATACTTAACTAGACTCTTAATCTTTATCTTTCTTTTTGACACACATACAGTGTTTACTGGGTCACTTTATTACATATTTTGCTATTTGCGAGTTGAAATTGGTGCATCCGACATCTGCCAATCTATGTAAACAAAACTATATTAGATCCATGCTGATCTTGCATATGCGAGTGTATTTACAAATGCTTGTATGCGCCCTCTGAAACTCTTTAGCGAGAATTCAAAGCAAAATTATTTTGCGTTTGCATGTGTATATTGCGAGGTCTGTGTAACCTTGCTTTAAACAATAAACCTGTTTGTACCAAGTATGATGTGTTCAGAAAAATATATTCACCTTCCCGCCGCATGCCCACTTTTAAACACTTCTTCAGCCGACAATATTGGCACTGATTGCGATGGTGTTGGTCAATAGGACAGTTCCTGTTGGCACGACATGTATATGTTAAGTTCCTTCGGACACTCCTCTTGAAGAAACTTTTGCATCCTTCGCAGGTGAATTGACCATAGTGCTTGCCGCTCGATTTGTCCCCGCAAACAACACATTCTATATGCTGCTGACTCTGTCCAGAATTCTGGCTGCCCTTGTCGCCAGCCGTCCCTGGTGTGGACGGAGGTCCTGGCTGGCTGGGGGTCTGCGGAGTGTGTGGCGCCGCTGACGCCGCCTGCTGTTGCTCCCTCGCCGGCTGAGCTGCTGGATTGGGGCCGCTCGGAGGTCCTCCAGCCACGTCTTCCTGCGGATCTCGCCAGACGCTAACTACCATTGCCATATCTCGGGCCCGAAAAGTGCTTTCAAGCGAACTGGTCGCTCGGATATCGGAGCTGGGAAAAGGGAAGTCTTGGACGAACGGCAGCGCGAATTCAAATCGGAGCACTCAATCTCATAGGGAAAAAAAGTAGAAGCAGAAAATGATCAATACATTCAAAATACCAGAGTCGATAGAAAGGCACCCGATCAGGATATGCAGTTGTCGGGAGGCCAGTTCCAAGGTAAATTGCAGTCAGCCATTCGGGAACCCAATCGTGAATGAAGAAAGCGATCCCAGACGTAATATAAAAAAAACAGTTTTCTTTAAAAAAATACCGCAGTAAAAAATCTTCACGTTGAAGCAAAAATAATAGCTTTCTGGTGGACCGCAGATCCAAAGTGCTGTGCAAAATAAATTCCCCTGTTTTTTCTTCCTTGCTCCTCTCTCCGTCTTCGCGGTTGGAGAGGAGGAAACACTGAAGAACGGATTTCTCTATCTATGTTCATGAATAAAGCTCATCTGGTCCAGCGAAAAAAAGGAAACGTCGCCCGACTGCCTATGTAGTTTCACCTCTCCAGTAGGAAAAGAAAAGAAAAAAAGCAACTAATGGAATATGTAAGAAGCAGAGACCCAAAAAAGAATGCGTTTTAACGGGAGTACCAGCGGAGCAATGTTTCCGAAACGGAGATCTGCGCGAATGTCTGTATATAGTGAACTTTGACACTACTATTGAAACTGACACGTTTCTATGGAGATCGCTGCGCCTTATATGGTGCTCGTGTCAAGGAGCCAAGAGAGGGGCTGCTGGCAACTGATAATCAAAGGCGACTGACTGGTCAGAACCCTGCATCGAGGGGGGAGAGAGAAAATGGGAGGCTAAGGTTAGCCAAGCCTCCTTCACTCCATTGGTTAGAGTCCTCGCTCCTCGCTACCTACGACTGAGGGCTCTGACAAGCACAATTTACAATGCTCTCGCCTCTGCGCTGCTATTTACTTTGAAACCCGATTAGAATGGACCGTCTATTGTCACAAAAAAGAGGAAGAAACCCCAGAAAGCAGCGGCGAAAAGCGGGATGAAAGCAATGAGCGAACTATACGCGCACGTGAAATATAAACAAATGCGCGTGAGGCAAAAGGACTAGTGTGAACCTCACAAAGTTGAAAGTGTTTTGTTCAAAGCCCTAGTTTTAATTACAAAAAGAAAAAACCGTAACGGAGCCCAGATTTGAACTAAGAAGGTCCCATTAAGGTTTAACGCAATTTGAAAGACCAATATAGCCTATCGACTCGAAATTGCGTATCGATGTATTAAATATGCTTTTACGTGCCAATATTGCCCTTAATCCTCAGTAAAACGATTGCATAAAAAGCACCGGGAAGCGCGATGACTACCACTAGTTTGACTAGAAGGATACACCAGTATAGGCTATAACGGAATGCTTTCTCAGTGATAGGAAACATACCAAGCAGTAAACCAGGGTACAAAAGAGGAATCAAAGTATTATGATGTTGAAAATAGAAAAATCCACCGCGCAGCCTATGTTTTAACATTTTTATTAACGAGGTAAGTTTTGGTATGATGCGCAGGGAAACCGGCTTTTTTTGTGCATGAATGCCGAAGGCTGCGCTGTACAGACTTATAATGTCTGGATCGGGCTGCCATCTAGCGTACAGTAGACAATTACAGCGACATGAAAAATTAGTAATTTATTGTCATTTAAAGCATGTTTCCAAATGTAGCTCAGAGACAAATTGCGCGGTGGGATAATTTGTTTCTGATTTTTATTTTAGTGACGTGGGCTATTAAAAACACCAATTTTAAAGTATTTTTTGTTCATGATTTGCAGCAACTTGTCTGACATCAAGTTATTTATTTATTTATCAATGTCTCTGCCTAAGATGTTTTATTTTTAATTTCAGAGAAAAGCTTTTTGGCCTCTTATTAGCGGACAAAACCGGAATGTATTTAATAAATATTTCAGTAGCCTTTATCATCTAACAAACTCTTTTTTACTATTACTTTTTTGTATAAGCAGTGCATCAAAGTCCAAAACTGTGTAAGTTAAGTTAAGAGGAAGCAAAACCACGACATCCGACCGTTCAAGAAACCCTCTAGCTACAAAAAGGTAGCTTATTTTCAACCCGACAGCGGAGCTTCTCCGTCCCTCAACTAACAGTTCCGTAGAAACACACGCTGCTGTCCTCTGTTCGTTGCAAAGGTGAAACGAATAAGATTAAAACGAACAAAGAGAAACTTCTGTAAGTGTACCATCAAGGTTTTACTCCACAGATAGGGAAGAGAGCGAGAGGGGAGAGAGGGAGAGGGACAGCGAATGGGAACACAAGGCACGCATGAAAACAGCACTGAAGAAACGGTAAAGTGGACACTTGGACATTCAAAGTGCGAGCGCCCACCGACTGGTTGGTATTACTTAGGATCGGCGGTTTCTCAGTTTGTTCCGTGTTCGAAAGGTAGGTACTTTTATCACTTTATTCAATCCCGATTTTTGTTGCATTTCATATAAATATAGACAGCAATGTGCGTAAACTTAACATAAAACGCACTAAAACATAAAAACCTATCAAATTAATAACGTGAGACTGCCAGGTAAAAGCAATGCGTATAGGCTAGTCCACGGGCGATTGTTAGACCGAATTCTGTCGATCACTTGCACTAACCTACTCAATCTGAAAAAAAAAAAAGAAAAAAAATAGAGGAAAACTCTAAGGTTGCAGTGATTCTGAACATGACTGAACGTTTGACTTTAAGATGTGGCTTTTCACCTGTGCTATTCGTCTTGCATGATCTCGTAATGGGAAGATCGATAGCAGTCTGTTTGTCTAAGTGATAATGTCAACGGATTAAAAGGACGATTATACGATAGACCTGTTCTGAATAAAGTAAGACTGACTCGTGTACTGCACATTTAACAATTCTGAAAAGTTGGAAAAACTGACAAATAAAGTGTAAAACGATAAACAATAAGGCAAGTTTAAGCCATAAAATTAAATTAGATCTAAAAAAGCTTTATGACTTGTCTGCCCAAGGACTATTTCATCGTATCTTTCTTTAAATTAGATATCCACATACTTAAAGCTTGGTATTGCAGAATAGGAGAGTAGAGATCACAGATTTACTATTTATTTTGTATGCATTTATTTATTTATATTTGTCATATTTATTTTAGAGTTAGGCCAGAAGTTAATGTACGTTAATCATCAAAAGGGATTTGTTTGTCAAAGGATGTAATGAACGTTTATTGACAGTCATAAAACTAAAATAATGTATAAACTAATGTTTAAAAAGTTAGTTGCAGTGGGTTCATGTGACTATATAAGGGATAATCTTAAACTAAAATAACAGAATAAGTAGATAATTATTTAGATGATAGAACGAGTACCACGATATTACCTATTTGAAATCAGTGATGGCTCAAGAAGTACGTTTTGTGCTATATTATTACGTTTGATAAACTTTCAACTACATCAACGGTGATGATAATAATAGTAATAACAATAAATAGTTTCAAAGCACATCATGCCATTTGTAATATGATGTAATGTTTCTTAATGTACGTGCATCTTGTTTAAAATAGCAATAAACAACATGTACCATTTAGTATAATGCATGCTCTCTAAGAGCAGCTCGAGTAATAAAATCCCACGAATGGCGGACCTCCTACCAAGTAAGCACGGATGTAAATACGCTCGGGTTAGGTGGTATAAACACTGGACACAGCAGGGATAAACTATATTTCATTTTCCTAGTTTTTAGACACCTCTGATGCTACATTTATCTAGTCATATTGAAAATAAAATAAATCTAAGGGGTATATTTATGTTTGCTTACATTTAGTATGTAGAGGAGTTAAAGTAAACGCAATTTTCATTAACATCTTAGATTTTGTAGTGTATGCATTAAAATCTTTAATGTAAAGACGTCTAAGTTGTTTGTGCTGCTGAACAGGCCTGCCTTGAGCACATTTTACAATTATGTCATATGTACAAATAAGTTTACATAGACGTTGATATGACTTGCACAAATGCATGCCATAAATTATTTGAAAAAGGAAAAGTAATCATCAAAGCAATATGCCAAATCTGTCAGTAAAGTATAGTATTACTACTTGCAAGCAACACAACACGTTTTTGTTTACAAATTGCTAAGCAATTAAATATTGTTCTTATAATGTGCATTTAAAAATATCTGGTATGTGTTACCTTGAAGAGTTTAGCGTAAAAGGAATATATTTTACTCTATCGTTCATAGATTTATTTCCTCTGTCTAATAATCTCAAAGTCTTAAACACATTACGCGCCTCTCCAGTGCGATGGTGGGTTTTGTCACTTTGAGTAGTAGTGAGTTGAAAGGAAAGAGGAGGGTGCTTTTGTTCAATTTGATCCCTAACTATTTGGGGCTAAGATTGGTGTGAAAGGGACGAGAAGGTCACTTGGAATCGCCTTTTATCTACTGCCATTTTCTTTATGGATCAGCAACTTTCAATGGACATCATCTAATCGCTCTTAATGGAAAGGATAGCGGGAGAGATGTGGAAAATATCTTAAAATACGCCACTTAATATTACTGCATGGGCTATTTAAAAGACTAGTTAATGTTTTGAACAAAATCACTCCACGTTTCCCTCAGTCCAGCTTTATAAGGAAGGCCTAAAAGTCCAAGTATGCTTTTGCACATCGGGTTAAGATTTAAACATTTTAATCTAACTTTCGTCGTCATATATAGTATAATTTGGTCATAAGAAACAGCACGTTCAGTCACTTTTCATCTAGCCTAAACTAGCCAAATGTAGCTTTCATAAAATACGAGTATCAAAGATTTTAAACAACTTGTTTTTTTATTCAAAATGTACAGAAACGGGGAAAATCATCTAACTGCAAGTATAGTTGATGTTGATGGTCTGTGATATGCTGGCCTTCACGGCGGATATATAAAGACAGGTAGGAAAACAATGTTCTTTGTAAATATTCCAATTACATAGTCTAATTATGAATTAATTTAAAAATATCACTAACTTTAATTCTTCAAAAAGGGGGAATTGTCTTTTTGACTGTAGCTTGTAGTTTAGTCACTTTAGTTAGAGACGATCAGTTTATACAGGAGGTAATGGTTTTATTGCTCACAAACCATCATCTATTTAGAGCTTATGTGCTAATTGCCTTGGATGGTCTCTGCGAGCAAGATCATAAATCCGTTAGCAGTTAAAACAAGCCCAGACCAACAATAATTAGTCTACCTTACACTTTGACATTCCCTCAAAAGACACGAAAACCACAACAATCACACCTAAGCACTCGTATCAATGTCAGCACAGTAATCACAAAGGAGCAAGATCTATTTTCAGTCATTGTGCTCTGTAGACATATAGACAAGAACCTGACGGCTCTAACACGATTTATTGGTTTTTTTCTATAACATTTTCTATAGCAGTAAAACTGCAGTTGTGAACTTGTGTACGTGCTACTTCAATTGTCTAGACAAACATTTGGAAAAACACTGAATTAAAATGCATGTAGTTTTTCCGAAAGAACGGAACGTTAGCGAAACGTTGCACATAAGTAGAAGGGTAGATCCCCAAGGCGCGTTTTCCCAAAAGTGGCGAAGTAGAACATAACAGTTCGCAGAATCTCGAACGCTATACGGCATTCTTCTTTATGCGTATTTAAACTAATATTTTAGTTTAATAACTCTTAAGATACCATTTGCCCCCGAAGTCATTGTATACAACCGAGAATAAAAATGTTCGCATCGAAAGGTACAACTAACGGTTTGGGTATGTCACGTGATAGGCCTGGATTTACACCCAAGCTTTATGGAGGTTTAGTTATAAGATAACGATAAGCTATATATGTATTTTTACTAATTATGTTAATGTCAATTAATACAATATATCCTTCTAAACAATCAATTAAAAATGAATGAATGAATCTTTCGACATTTACATAATACATTTAGTATTAATATTTTCTTATCAAAGCTATATACTACTTGATGTAAATTAGAAAAAAATCATGTAAACTATGCACTAATAATGCGAGGTGTATGTGATGATTTGTAAAATAACGTAGGCATTAAAGGTACGATAAGGGCGTATTGGGTTGCAGCCTAACCCAGCAGACAATAAAAAGTTGTGATAATATGGCTTATAGCTTATTATTCAATAATTAGTATTAAACTTGCATTATTAGTTTAAGACACACACATCCTGCCGTTTCACTTTTGATTCAACAGAGACCGACCAAGAGTCCACCCTGCTTTTATCTGCCATTTTGCCATCGCGTTTTAAGGTCCTACAACGAATGTCTAAGCAAGAGCAAAGCCGCATATAAGCACACCGCTTAAGACGAGCGTAGGCATTCTTAGTAGAGAAGAGCAAAGATAAGGGACCGTGTTTGAGGGGGAGAGCTTTTGTTGTGTGAGGTAGAGAGTCACCTCGCATATTCATAATGGTCTGTTTAAACCGACCCGCAGCAGGAATTTAATTGGAATTCCGTCTGTCTCGGGCACATCCACGCTGGAAGACAGAGGAGATTAATTGCTTTAAACAGGGTGATAATGTACACGTTCTGAAAGAGAACAGATAAAGATACCTGATGTCTGATGTTTCAAAAACAAATTCCAGTTTAAATCACATTCAAACAAATCAGTCTTGCCATTACTTTATGGTTAATATTATTGGTTTTGCAATGCTTGCTAATATCTGTCCCACACACAAATTCACATGCATGTACAAATGAGGTGTTTGGTTGAGGTGTCAGAGGTGAAGTGATGGAATTGACAGATGCGAGAAAAGACCATTATGATTATATATTAGCTCATATATTACATATTATTATATATAAGATAATATGTTTGGTATTGTTCTTACTTACCATATAAGCACTTAAATTATTACTAACTTTAAATAATTATTTTAATAAATTTATATAACAATATAATACAACACAATTTGTTTATTCTTCTTGTTTTTGGATTGCATATCATTTAAATGTTGTCAAACTACAGATAATTAAGGACTTTCTCTAAAACACACACACACACACACACACACAAACAAAACCCCCACTTCTCTCCTCTCCAAATTGAAGCATCAACATGTATTTTTACAGAACATTTTTTTAGTAATGATAATAGTTTCCACCCCGATTCTCATTCTAAACTAAAAAAAAAGAAGAAAAAAAAGCTCTGTGAAGTGATGTTGAGTCATTAGGTAATTGAAACTGGGTTGTGAGTAATTTTCACTTTGCTGAGCAGCTATTCACATTAGGGCTTTAAGGCAAATACTAGCAGGTTGTTTGAGGCTAGAGCTCCATCAGGCAGTGAAACTGATGACTCACTGGCTGAAGAAATCTTTTTCCTCCACGAGTGTCTGGAACAGCTGTGTATATTCAGGGGACTTTCATAGTAGATGATGAGGTGTGTCTTTATTTAAGAGCAAATATGCTTAAAATGGCACCCGATGACCTGCAAGAAAACACAACCATGAAGAAAAAAATAGGATCAGTATCAGACAGAGGTTCAACGGCTGTGTCCTTGAGTATGCACACACATTATAAGGCATTTGTCTTTGTTTACAGGAGCTCTGAGCAATTATATATTATGCAAAAACATCTAAATAGAGTAGCGATGTACATGTGTGGGCAAATAGGGTAGTGCAACATTAAAGGCATTTACATAGTATAATGCTAGAGAGGATATTGCACGGTAAAAAAAAAAGTGTCTGAGGATGTTTTGCAATTACAACTATTAAAAAACATTACTCGTACAGACTATGTATAACTATAAAGTAAAGTGTTACTTAAAGCAAATGTTTTATGAATGACACTCATATATGATTATCAAAAGTTTCTCTATCTCAGATCACAATTTCTCAGAAATTTTGAAAACTTTTTTTTACTATTAGAACTGTCCGTGTCTCAACATCCTGAGCACAATTTTATCGTTTTATACATTATTAACTGCTTTTACATTTGCTTGTGTAGTTTTGAGTAACAGAGCACATAACAAGCACAGCGACAATATTACTTCCCGAACATCTGTCAAGCCATAGTTCCCTGCAGAGGTGAAATGCAAGAGATATAAATTCCGACAGAAAAGTTTAGGACTTGCAATTTTGTCATAAACTATGATGACAGATACTTTGGCTGAACTGTACTCAGATTCGTAGAACACAAAAAGTGAATACACTAATACATAATTTTCTTATCACATCATCTGCACAATATAATAAAGCAGCAGAACACCCCCCAAGTCATCTGACTATATTCATACATTTGCTGAAGATGTACTTTGCGTAATTCAAGATTCACAACTAGAAATTAGCTACAAAACGAATTGTGTCGGGGTGTGGTGTAGTCTATGAAAACAATGCATATCATACTGGTATCTGTTTAGTCTCACTCCTAGTCATATTTTTAACAACATCAGCTATCCTCAGTCACAGTAAATCTGTCTTAGGTCTTCTGCTCTATAGATTTAAACAAAAAATCCTGAATCAGCATTCAGATCAAAAGCGGCACAGTGATTTGCCTGCAGGATGTCTTTCCTGTGAGTAAACTAAAAGTTTCCTAGGAACGTTTATGAATTAAAATCTTTCATATTAGGGGTAATAAAATAATCTCTGTAACTGAGTTTAATGTTAGAAAGTTGACATGGAGGAATTAAAAATGAAAACAATTTTCTCTCTGAAATTGGTAGTCAGTTTTATAAACAATAACAAAACCAGCAAAACATAAAAACTGTGAAAGTTGTTTCATGGTCATACAGTAGAATACTCTTGCCAATGATGTTCTGGTTTACTTCAAGCTTCATAAATTGTATTTCATAAAGGCAATGAACAAATGACTTAAGAATCTGACTGACTGATTTGCTTCTCTTCTGTACTATAAACTTAAATTAAGCACTATTTTTTTATTCTGCTTGTTTTTCAGATTCCCAAAGATGATCCGATCTGTGAACACATGCACATGGTTTGACTACGCTTATACACACATACTGTTACATAGAATGTAAAAAAAAGCACCTGTATCTGTGTTTACAAGTCACCCTCCTGCACTGTACATTGAGCGTCGCTCTATCAGTTCTATCTGTCTGCAAAGGAAAGAATGCAGTCGTCATTCCTGAACACACATTCCTCAAAGCAAGACCCCTTTTTCACATAATAAAACGGTACATTTTGATAAATATAGTCAGGTTACTAGAGCTTTATTTAAAAAAAAAGGAAAAAATTGAATCAGAGAAACAGCTTGTTTTCAAAAGTGAAAGAGGACCGATTATAGGCAGCTGTGGCACTCCAAATGTTCCTCTCCACCCCACCGTTAGGACAGCAGTTAGTGAGGGACTTCCTGCATGGAAAGTTGTGTATGTTTTCCTTCAGTGAATTGAACATCCTGCAGATCTTAAATTCCAGTCAGCAGCAAACTCTCTGACCTCTGAGCACAAAATTAGGCACATCATATAAGCAAGACGCAAAATAGAAAGGAAGGACTGCAAAACAGGACAAAATGACAGAGATAAAAGGGACAATGAGAGATAATGCACATTTACGCATTTTCTGCAGTGCAATTTTTCTTAATTACGTATTTTATGAATAGGAAAGTTGCATGCATCATTAAGTAATAGCTATATAACCAAAACAGTTTTCTATGGAAGTATTTTCCAATAGTTCATTTTTATAAAATTCTAGAAAAAATAAAGCTTTTCTTTTTTTCCTGGCCTGATCATAAAGCAAACTATGTAACCTGATGGCAAACATATTTAGCCTTAAAACTAATCACTGGACTAAAAAAAAATAATGTGTTACGACAAACACATGCAGGAAGAGGATCATCTAATACTGTTAGTCCATTCTATGTTTGAAAACACAGTGATGTAAAGAGCCACGAAAGTGTCAGATTTCATCTACTATTACATGGACAGCATTGTCATTTACAACATATGCGGTGAACCCTGTCTGCCAATGTGTTTATTGAGCTATTATCAATTGACTGATGAAACAAACTGCTCACCAGTCAACATATGTTCCTGATTTGCTGGATTTATTTGATTTGAAACCATGTGTTTTCTGTTTTGAAATGATCATGGAGGCTTGTCACATGGCATTCTTTGTGGATCACAAGCATTAGATTTTTGGTAAAACTATGATTTTACTATTGCAAGTTTTTTTAAAGGATCAGAAGCGGTGGTGAATATTCCTGGAGAACAGATGGGCATTTTTATCCATGGAGTGTGTTTTCTTAATATACTGTATAGGGCTTCATAGTACAGACCAAATGTGAACTGAAATGTGTTGTTATGATCTTCATACCACCTTTATAAAATATACTCATTAACTTAAGCATTCAATGTGTGTGATCTATTTCATTTTGTCCTGAAATATCCCCATTTTGCTAGTCATCGATCAGAAAGAGCTCAAAGGTAAGTGGCATCCCCTTGTTAGCCTTAAGGGCTTGTACTTTCTTACCTATTTTCACTAATCCCTGGGCTTTACCTGAACCACAGGTGTGCAAAAACTGATCATTTCAGAGATTCCGTGCCATAACATCAATTCTAAAATAAAAGAATGTATTTTTTTCCACGCACAAATTGTAACGTGTTTATTGAGATATGTGAAAGCCTCTAAATAAATAATTTTTCATATGTGAATATTAACTTTTTTTCTTCTGTTTCTCATTTCCTGTGCTTCCCTTTGTCTGGAATATGATTGTGTACAGCTCTCAAAGGACAGAGATGTTTCCCAGAGCAGATCACATGAACCAGTTATGTGCACTGACTTTGTTTACTCATTGGTCACTTTCTTCACTATGCCACGTTGTTTATATAATTGTATATAAATCATAATTATATTGTGTAAGTCAATTTGTTTATGTTGTATTTATCAACTCGTATGGGACCCACTATAAATGAAATGTTATTTTAACAACAATACACTCATATTTTAATGAATAATTTGATACAAAACTGTCCCTAACCTTAACTGTATCTCACAACAGCAGCAAGAGTGATTTGCAATACAACAGGAACACAATATATACACTGTAATGTACACTGTACAAAACAGTACATTACATTAGTAAAATACGTTTAACTCTTAACACTGTCGCCTCACAGCAAGAAAGGTCACTGATTCGAGTCCCGACTGGGCCAGTTGTCATTTCTGTGTGGAGTTTGCATGTTCTCCCTGTGTTGGCGTGGGTTTCCTCTCAGTGCTCCGGTTCCCTCCACAGTCCAAACATGTGCTATAGGGGAATTGAATAAACTAAATTGGCCGTACTGTATGTGTGTGAATGAGCGTGTATGAGTGTTTCCCAGTATTGAGTTGCAGCTGGAAGGGCCGCTGTGAAAAAAATATGCTGGATAAGTTGGCAGTTCATTCCACTGTGGTGTCTCTTGATGAATAAAGGCACTAAGCCGAAGGATAATGAATGAATGAGTGATAGAAAGTTGAGCAGAATTACATGTGTTGAATATTTATGGAAATGTTTTGCTTTGTTTACTATTACAAAAAGTTTCTCAAATTAAGACTCTTTTCTTTACTCCTGTTCTTTAAAAACCCAACAAATGTTCACATACATGTTGGAGCAAAGTAAAGACATTTAAATGTGAAAATTCATTCATTCATTCATTTTCTTTTCAGCTTAGTCCCTTTATTAATCTGGGGTCGTCACAGCAGAATGAACCGCCAACTTATCCAGCATGTTTTATGCAGCGAATGCCCTTCCAGCAGCAACCCATTTCTGGGAAACATCCATACACACTCATACACTACAGACAATTTAGCCTACCCAATTCACCTGTACCACATGTGTTTGGACTTGTGGGGGAAACCGGAGCACCCGGAGGAAACCTACGCAACCATGGGGAGAACAGGCAAACTCCACACAGAAATGCCAACTGACCCAGCCGAGGTTCGAACCAGTGACCTTCTTGCTGTGAGGCGATTGTGCTTCCCACTTCACCACTGTGGCTCCAATTGTGAAAACATTTAGTAAATTCTAAAACAAAAAAAATAAATAAGTAAGTAAACATATTTTAATGTTGTTCAACGATTGAGGCGCAAAGGTACGGTTAAACACTGTGCTATTTTTTATACTTTGATGAGTTTTTTGAGTTAATGAATATTTTCTTTTCACTTGTTTCTTTACCACTATGACAATAGTATTACAATGAACTGAATCAGCTTTCATCTGAGTAGAACTACACCAGCATTCTACCATAATGCTCCTGTCTGTCTGACATGCTGGAATGTAACCAAAATCTTGTATTGTTTTTTAAAATTCTTTATTTGTTTATCTGCTTTGACACAATCTACATTGTGAAGAAACAAAGGCTTAAAATTCAAAGTTTCCATGATTTTGGGTGCTTAATAAAGATATTTAAATTAGATTTTTAACATATTGTAAAATTTTCAGTCACTCTGAACAAATGAATAAATAAAGCATATATATATATATATATATATATATA
>CAIGQQ010030532.1:521507-540376 GCA_903798035.1 Danio albolineatus | reverse complement strand
ATACAAAGAATTTGTGCACATACATTTACATTTACCCCAATGCACACTGATTGTGCAAGGCACAAAACAGCAGTGTTTAGAATTAGCCAAATCCTTGTGAAGTTGGTGTGTACAAAAGTCATTTGACGGTTTGTGTGCAGTAACGATGCATTTTTGAGAGGTTTAATGTGACTTTAAGTGATTGTTTTTCTATGCTGTGTATTTGAAAGTAGTGCTTAGAGAAATCAAAGAGTAGTTTCTAAAATTGAGTGGAAGCATGTGACAAAAAACTTGTGCATACAATGGTTGCAAACAGGGTCCAGTGTTGTTTTGAACCCTGTTTGCATTAATTTTATGTACACAGGGTTTTTATCATTATTATTATTGTTAATAATAATAATGATAATAATAATAATCAGCGGTTCGTTCTGCTGTGGCGACCCCAGATTAATGAGGGACTAAGCTGACAAGAAAATGAATAATAATATTCTGCAAAATATTTAATTAAAAATGTCTGTTTTTGGTGAACTGTCCCTTTAAGACTGAGAAGACCATTAAGTTTCATGAGCTATGAAAGAGCAACTTCTGAGCAACAGCATTTCCCTTAGGCAAAGCTCAGCGATTAGAGGAACACATAATGCTAGACATTCAAAGACACATGGAATGATACAAACCATTTAGACAACACAATATGCAGCAAAACAAACAGAACGAGAAACACAGAGCTCCACAGCACAAATATATGGTAAGTCTCTCAAAGTAGTTTACCCGCATTTCAAAGTGATGTAACACATGACAGGATTTCCCCATGCTCATCACATCACTTACTTCGCACTAATAATAGACTTCAGTGAAGTACATTGTTTTAGCACATGCTAGGTGGCTAACACATTAGACTACTAGGATTTTGTATACATAAAAAGCTAATGAACCACACAAGAGATCTGATATACTTTATGTGTTTTCTTTCATTAACTCCCCCCTTTTTTGTCTTGACTTGGCACAGTCAGCCATGCCCATCAAAGGCAGTGAACTCAATTGATGTGCGCTCAGCATCTGATGTGATGCCTCTGAACTGAGTAAAAGAACAGCCTGTGTGATTCTGCACAACAACATTTGACCCCATTTAAAAACTTGATACCAATTAAGTAGGATTTTACCCATAAATAATTTAGCAGGTTCTCTCTCTCTCCTTCTCTCCCTCAATCTCGCACTGCACTCTCGCAGTGGAAAGAGACTGGCTAATGAAGCACTCACTTGGGTGAAAGTGGAGCAGACAGGCTCACTATGGCCCATTTTTATCAGCTTCTCTAAGTGATTCATTTCTAAACTTGATATTTATATTGTGGTGAACGATTCTATATGCTTTGGCCCATCATCTTCTAACTGATTGGTTTAGCTCAGATTTTTTTGCAGAATGGTGGAAAACCAATGAAGAAAGTGAGATGGAAAGACGGGAATGAAGAACGTAAGAATTTCTGGACTCATGAAGTCCAGGTCTCACTTGAGGGAAGGACCAGATTCAAGGCTTGTTGTTCAGGTTACATCAGTTCAGATGTATGTCAATGGACACTGGAGTGCAAAAAAAAAGAAACAAAAAAACATTCTTTGTCGTATAATGTGTCATAATGAATGAGAAGTAATGGCATATCTGGTACACTTGAAAACCTCCCAAAACAAAGGGCTCAGTCACCTCACCAAACCTTGTTTGGTGTCATAAGGGTTCAGACGTTGACTAAAATACTTTCAGTTTGGATTTTTCGGTCCCTCAACAAGTATTCAACTAACTACGAATTACTTTGGCAACTCGTTCATATACATAAAAAGATGTTTTCCTCAGAAAACATGTTTCTAAAGGTGCTGTTAACTTGAAATTTTCACCAGATGTCAGTAACAACCAAAGAAATCATTACAAAGCAAACAAAACTGATTAGGTTAGAAATTAAGTTGTGTAATAAAATTGAATGACACAGTGAAAAAGTATTAAACAAACGCAAAAAAAAAGAAAAAAAAAAGAAAAGAAAAGAAAATTGGTGTAAAAAGGCACAGAAAGGCCAGACAGCAGCTGACATTACTCAGTAGTTATTCAGCAACCCCGCCCCTTGGCAGTGTAAATTAATTTAATTTGATTCTGTCTCAGCACCTACATTACCGGGATGATGAAAATTTAACCAGGGTGGACATTTAAGCAAGATGATGCCAAACACAGCCAAATAAACTCTGAATTTGTTTAAAAAAAGAAAATAAAGCTGTTAGAATGGCTCAGCCAATCACCAGACCTGAATCCAATAGAAACTAAGAACTAAGGCTCAGAGTTGACAGACGCAACCCACAGAACCATCAACATTTAAAAACTCCATTAAAGTACAGAGAAAAATCACATACTGAAATACATTTCAGTAGTTCAGTACTTTCACCTTGTCTGAGCCAATGTGCTACTTTTAATTGTTAATTGAAATGATAATTGAATAGCAGAATAGTATGCTCTTGCACTTTTGTGCTTTTTTTTAATATATTAATGCAGTCACACTACCTCGCAAGTTATGGCCAATTACCACTAAGGTATAGGTTGGCACAGTATAGTAAAAGGTACACATTTATGTCCATTTTCACCGTCAACGGTACCAAAATAGCGAACTGTAAGCTACAACGTTTTTGAAACCCTTTCCTAAGGGTATCTAGCACAACAGAATGGTAGGAAAGGGTGGCTCGCTGATAAATATTACTGTTTTACAGACAAATGTCACCAACATGTGCAGCAATACAACAATATAAATGACTGCACACAGCAGTGAACCATGCTCAAATAAAGCTTATCATCATCTTGTAAACATGTCTTCCATTGTTGTTTACAGGGCTGCTCAGTGCATGTGGAAAGTGAGAGTCAGGGTGCTTTCTCTCTCTACTTGCAAGGACATTTACATTTGAAATAATGATCTTGAGTTTGCAACAGACATGGTATGTGAATGGCTGCAGGGCTTAGTGCTTCGAGCAAGAATGATGTTGATCACAACTGTTGACAGTGGAAATGCAAGCCTGCTCACAGTGACCCATGCAAAACTGTAATGTACTAACCTTACTGCTCAGTGGAAAGTGATTCTGTACAAAAACTGTTGCATTTTTATTTACTTTACTTTTGATATCCATGGATAAAGAATAAAATGGCTGCAATAATGAAAATACATTTAATTGACAATATGAGAATGAGATGGTTGGATAAAAATGTATGAATGAGGGTATGGATAAAAAATGGGTGCAGAAGCCGGGGATGTGATTAATGACAGGGGGCTCATGTTGAGCAGGACTGAAGGGAAAGATAACTTGTGTCTGAGTGCTTGAGTCTCAAGCATGAGCGAATGTGCTTGTGTCTATGTGCGTATGCGTGTTTGTCTGCGTTACATACTTGGTTGCTGTTTTCTTTTGCTTGAGCTCTATCAGTGGGGGATAGTTGCTGTCTTCTTTGAAGCGAGCTCCAGTTTCTGTGAAATCAGATTCTCTATTCCCCTTGCTCCTCTCTGCAATGCCAGTGAAAACACATACAGGCACACACACCCCATCTATAAGGCTTGGCTTCTACAAACATGTCTGTCTACATCTAATGTCTTTCTTCATCCTGCTTCTTTCTTTTCTTGAAACACGTTTTATCATAGTGATTTCTTCATTACAAAGCAAACTTTGACTTCATTCTAAGTGAACAGTATGTATGTGTAAGTGTAAATTCTGACTCACTAGTGTCACTAATTCATGAGTTAAAACCACTCTTGTCTGCCATTGGTCAGACAAACGGATAGTCATGCTGGGTTGCTCAAACAAACAGGTCACAGACATGAGGAATGAAAGGAAACCAATTTTTAACTTGATAATCCTCTGAATTTGCACAAGCTAGATGCGAGACCACTGGTCTGCTGATTTAAGCAACCTGTTCAGTGGAAATCCAACAAAAACACGTACATGATCAAATGTGATCACAGAAGAAAAACAAAAATGGAAGATGATCTACAGTAGTCAACATCTGAAGTGGATCAAAACCTTTTATCAAAGCCTTTTCTTGTCAGGCCAATTTTGAAAAACTTTTTTGATCCACTTCAAATATTTACTATATAACATCAGTTGGCTATTCTGAGATGTGTTCTGTTTTGCAATGAAGAAAAAAAAGAGAAATTTAATATCAAATAAGTACAGCTGCCATAGTTTTACAATTCAATCTACTTTGATTTAATGTTTTAGTTATACAAGCTGGCAAAGTTTGTTTGATGCCATTAGCTATAGTCTTAAATGTTAAACAGTTACATTGCAGGATTGTGGAAACCCCGACTCAAACACAACAGTAAAATAAAGGGTCACACTTTATTTTGATGGTCAGTTGTTGAATTTAAGATACATTGCAACTTATTCTCCTTAGATTATAAGTAGACTGTTAGGTTGGGGTTAGGGGTAGGGTTAGTGTAAGTTGATATGTACTTGCAAAGTTTCTTAAAGTCAGTTAAATGTCTGTTGAATGTCATTATCAACAGATATTAGGTAGACAGTCTACTAATACTCAAATGGACCATCGAAATAAAGCGTTACCAAATAAACAATGCAACCACACAACTGAGCACAAATTCATGATTCCCCAATTGTTGGGAGGTGCAAATTGGTGCAAATCGCTTCAAGTATGTGGTCACACAAACAAAGACAAAAATCATCCTACATTTCACTTTTAAGTGAAAGTTAAAATTGGGTCATAATCTATTCACTGTTATATCGTTCCAAACCTGAATGACATTATTTTTGGAGCAGAAAAGAGATAAAAAAGAAGATTTTACAGGGCTTTCACTGTAACTGAACTGACCTTTGTCATATTTGTGTTACTAGTATTACATTTATTTTGCAACTGCAAAACAATCCTGTCTGCCAGTGGTCAGACAAACAGTTATGCACGTCCCAATGCTGCAGTTTTGGGCAGGTATAGATTCTCTAACAAACAGATCAATGCTTTAAAAGCACCACTGAGGGTTTATACTTTCTGGGGAATCGTTCTATGAATCACTTAGTTCTATCTGTGTGTAAACAAAAAATATAAATAAATAAAAAGTCCAACCAGAATCATTTACTCACTCTCATGTCATTTTAAACCAGCATAAATTTATTTTGATTGTTTATTTAGGATAAAATTGAGACTTCATTGTAAGTGTTCAACTGAAGTATCATTTCTGTGCTATTAGTAACACACTTTTATGACAACTTTGTTTTCCCATTCTCAAGGTACGTGTAAGATTGTAAGGGGGGAAAATCATCATGAGACATACCCGTTTCACTCCCATTCATGAATTATCTCGCAGTGCATCATGGGACAGTGTAGCGTCCTAGCGCACTTCAGAATCTCGCCAGAAGTAGTAGGTCATCCGGGTGCTTCTGGCATACTGTTTCCGAACTCTATGAATTTAGACATACTACTGGGCTCGCATACTGTTTTTAGCGTACTATATATTAGGAAAAAATGTTTTTGTTTTTTAACCAGCCATTTAAAAGAATATATTTTAGTGCATTGATCATAATACTGTAAAAACCACGATATTATTATCTAAGGTAATCATACCGCTAGAATCTTATACCAGCCCATGCCTAGTTGGGACACAGTTCAGCGAAATGTTTTTATACTTTTAAAGAAATAAATCTATAACTTACTTACAGTTGTTTCTGCATTAAAAAAAAAATTAATAAAAAAAATAATTTTGGTCATTATTGACTAATCCTCATGTCATTTTAAAGCAACATGCCCCTTTTTATTATGGAACAGGCACAAAAAGAAGCTATAAGAAGATATCACTGTTAGCCCAGGCATAGGTTGCACATGCAATGCAAAGCTCAGGAGTCATGTGCTCACACTATACAATCCAATTGCTCAGCAGCAGCTTAGCTGCTTACACTGTTCATATGAAATCAACACGTAACATCTGCTTCTTCTTCAGTTTGTTTAATAATGACTGATAAATCAGCCTATGGTGTATTTACGCCACTCAATGGGAAGGAGAGTGGAGCTCAGTGGAAAGGAAAAATTGAAAACCACAACAAATTCTAATTGTTTCCAAATCAGATCTCAAAAATGTATAAAAAGAACATTATACACATTTCAAGACTTCACACTTAGATATTGCATGATGCTGTTAGCAAGTTTGGCATGCTGTAACGGGAGAGAAAAAGAGGACTTGGGGTGGAAGCGGGGATTCTTCCAAAACAAAGATAAGGTATTAAGGCAAAATCAGTCTATTTATTGTAAACTTGAATCAACCTTATTGGATTATTGCTGATTTTGGATGAGAGGCCAGCCACGATCAGTTATATCATGTGCTCCTCTCGAAATTTGTTTGTAAAACTTCACTTAATCGTTTGTTTGTGCATTTTCATTCAGTCATTCATTTTCTTTTCGGCTTAGTCCCTTTATTAATCTGGGGTTGCCACAGCAGAATAAACCGCCAACTTATCCAGCACATGTTTTACGCAGTGGATGCCCTTCCAGCTGCAACCCATCTCTGGGAAACATCCATACACACACACTCATACACTATGGACAATTTAGCCTACCCAATTCAGGTCTTTGGACTGTGGGGGAAACCAGAGCACCCGGAGGAAATGAGCATGCAGAGAGAACATGCAAACTCCACACAGAAACGCCAACTGACCCAGCCGAGGCCAGAACCAGTGACCTTCTTTTTGTGAGGCGACAGCACTACCTACTACGCCACTGCACCACCCTTTTTTGTGCATTTTAGAATATATTATTTAATGTTGCATCTCTGTAAACCTGGAAGTGTGTGTGTCTTTCTGTTTTTTTGCGCACAAACACAGAGTTCAACTCAATCGGTTTGTAGTTCTGATTGAACCGTGCAATTCCTTCACCAGGGCTGGCCAAACTTTCTCACATCTCAGAAAACCATCAAGAGTTAAATCACATCTAGATCCCCGCTGTACACTGCACAAACAGCACCACAAATGATGCATGGCAGAGAGAAAATTCGGATCGATCCACAGTAAAGTCGCACAATTCAGAATTCGACTCATAGGCAGACCTAAATCAAACAACACATACCCGGCTTAATTGAACTAAAGTGTGTAATTTCTGTCTCATTGTTTTACTAACACTCCTGTCTGCCATTAATCAGAAAGTTGAGTTGTTGAGGGAAAAAAAATCAGTACTTTAAAAGCATGTCCCTTTAGGCAAAATCAACAAACTATTGCTTACTTATAGTTATCTCTGCAAAATAATACAGACGAAACAAATTATTATTAACATATACATTTTTGGTCTGTACAATACCCATTTCATTTCTGCAGAACACAGACAACTGTAGCAGATTTGGAATATATTGGGATAAATAAATTATTAAATAAAGAAAAAACATGTGACAGACTACTATAAACACCTTTTTAATGTTGAACTTTAATCCAAAGTTGGCAAAAACATGGCACGACTACAGTAATTCCTTATAATTCTACAGAACAAAGGCTTTAACACAGTCTTCACCACACTCTTGACCTGCTTTATGCAGTTATACAGCAGCTCCCTCCCCCTATCGCCCACTCTTCCACCCTCCCTCTCTCCTCCAGCGCGAGGTAGGGCACAGGGCGGAGGGCATGCCAAGCTGGTCGACACTTTTAAGCAAAGATTAAAGCTCTTCCTTTTTAATCAGTCATTTGGCAATGTGCTAAGCCTTTCCTATCCTGCCACTGCCGTAGATCAATTTTTAATGCAACTGTGCACAGTGCAGCCGCCTGACAGGCAAGAAAGGCACTATTTACAAAGGGTCTATTTACAAATATGCGAGCGCAGAAAATCTTTGCGGGCCACAATTGATCACTCATAAGGAATTTTAAATGAATCTTCTGTCATGCACTGCGACCTCTGAGAGTCTCAGCGTGCAACTGTGTGGCAGCTGTTATATATCGGAGTGTATATATTCTGCTTTTCTATTTATTCATTTATTTTTAATTTTTTTAAACATGCAACAGTTACTTAGAGGCACAAACTGTGAAAACACCTGATGTTTTTTTTTTTCTACTCTGAATTTAGACTTAAAAACAGTGTATGCATGCCCTGTAATGATAAATTAATGAAGGAGTGCCATACTTTCAGAAACGCATGTTTTTGGAGAATTCACATCTGAACTAGGGAACATATTTGATTCAAAACTAGGCTGAGTTTCGGAATCAGTGCTGTGACTTGTTTTAAGTTCACACACCTCCTAAGATTCATAAGCAGGCTGAATATTAGCTAAAAATAACCGTAGGATTATGCAGACTTTTACATTTTTCGAGATTTACCAAAAATTTTCCTCAAAACTCTCTGAATCTGCTTCCACTCTGTCATTCAGCAGCCAGCACCGCATTGATCTCCACAAAATTGACCTGGTTTCCTTCAGATCAATGCTCTATTACATGCCATCATTCGGAGGTGAGTCACAGCGGTGAAGAGTTCAGCACGCTGTTGTTTAACCTCTGTCCTCTTTGTGCAAGCTGTCTGAGCAAGACGCTAAATTACAAAGGAAACAACAAGGTCAGGAGAATTGAGTGTGTGCGGAAGCTACATATACACCAAAAAGGGATGCATAGAACACAGGCCCATTAAACAAGCACTGTAATTTACTTTCACTGTGGGCGATTAGCAAGGCTACAGGCTCTCGCAAACACTTCCCACCCTTTGGCCATGGCACATACAAAGATGTTGTAGTTGAAATAATGGGATTTCAGATATCACTCGGAAATGTTTTTAAAAGAAAAGAAACATTCTTGACCTCAAAAGCGGAACATCAAAGTCAGGCTGAAGATAATCAGTTCAACAGAGCTCTGTTTTACGAGGGTAAATGTTTATTCATTCAAAGAGTCTCCATTGTTTTATTGCTATGTATGCATCTTTCTCTTACCCATATTTAGCTCTCTGGAAACCCTAACCAGTTCCAGTAATGTAAAAATCGTTCACATATTGTTCTGAATTTTGATTTAGACCACTTTTTAAATGTTTGTGGCTGGTAAGATTTTTTTAATGTTTCAATATCTTCTTATTTATCAAAGCAGGTTCTATCACTCACCAATGATTTATTTGACAAAAATACAGTAATATAGTACTAATTAATATACAGTAGTTGCATGTTCATCAAGAGTTACTTTCTTCAGTGTCACATGATACTTCAGAAATAATTAAGCATGCTGATTTGGTGTTCAAGAAACAATTCTTATTATCAGTGTTAATGTTGAACACCATTTCGCTGTTTTCATTGAACTGAACTAAACCTGAACTCTGAAAACTGGACACGGTTACATTTTACTAGAACTTCTAAGTTAAGCTGCTTTGACATAATTTGCATTGTAAAAGTGCTATAGAAATAAACATGAATTAAGTTGAATATATATTTTATGAACAGAATGTATGCAACTATGCAAACATGATAAAAATAGATTTTTCTTTTGCAATTTGAAAAAATAATATTTTCCCTGTTTACTTAAAAACTATAGGTTTTTAGCCCATACAGAGTACTGAATTCTTGTTATGGTGACAGGTCAATACAGATTAATGATTCCAATGCTTCAAGCTATATAGCTGTGCCTTCGCATAAAGGATTTGCATTTGCCTATAAAGAAGCCTTTTGAAGCACATATTTGATGGTTAGGAATTTAAAATATATACCTACATACATCCTTATTTACTAAAAGCAAATATAAACGACAGAAATATTGCAACATATGTTGTTTGAAGATAAAAAATTACAGAATTTTTAAATGTTCAATTTTTTTATTCTCCAATATTATTTAACTACACAAAAGCTGAAATAATTTCTGCATATTCCTGACGAGCGAGCAGGTATGATATGAGGTCGTAGTGACAACAGCGCAATCGTTCAATGAGATCAGCTGGAACGAATGCATGCAGGGATTCAAACAAGAGAGATCTGTAACCTAACCAATATTATGATTGGAACCTCCCGCGTGTCAGTCCTCTTATTCATTCTCTCTCTCGTCTATACAAATTACGTAATATTATATTTAATTTGTGGCGACACGGTGGCTCAGTGGTTAGCACTGTCACCTCACAGCAAGACGGTCTCTGGTTCGAGTCCTGGCTGGGCCAGTTGGCATTTCTGTGTGGAGTTTGCATGTTCTCCTCGTGTTGGTTTCCTCCGGGTGCTCCGGTTTTCCCCACAGTCCAAACACATCCGCTGTAAGTGAATTGAATAAACTAAATTGGCTGTAGTGTATGTGGGTGAATGAGAGTATATGGATGTTTCCCAGTACTGGGTTGCGGCTGAAAGGGAATCCGCTGTGTAAAACATATGCTGGATAAGTTGGCGATTCCTTCTGCTGTGGCGAATCCTGATGAATAAAGGGACTAAGCCGAAAGAAAATGAACGAATGAATATATAATTTGCCTGCGTCTTGGAGCATCTATGAATATGTGGGAGATTCCCAGAGCTTCCAGGAGAGGTCATACGCTGGGATAAGACATTAGGGACTTGTATCACAGCAGCTAAAAACAATGGATGCAACAACAGGAGGCCATCACTTGTGATCTGTAATTTTTAGCCACTGTGACCACTAGTGCCCATGTCCCCACATTTTATTTATGTCCTCCATTGTTGTAACACTACTAAGTATAACCCAGATATGCATGCATACCTTTTTTCTGCTTGTAAACTAACTGCTATTGGTTCAAGAGATTGACCAGGTTCAGCAAGTACCAAGTCATAAAAGATCGATCAGCACATCCTTAATAAAAACTATGTATTATTCATGCTAGGCCAGTAGAAATCCCAGTTGTTAGAAAATTGCTTTTTTTATTATTTATATGGATACTATAATGCTATACTTTTTTTTTCAAATGTGTACTTTGAAACCTGAAAAGTTGGCATTTTTATGTGCATTTAAATGCATAGAAATTTGATTCTAAATTGTGACCAAACTAACATTACTCAATCTCAGTCTTGACTTTAATGTTGATTTCTCTTACTTTACCTGTTTCCCAATGAAAAAATCGGTTACCCAAGCAGTGTTGTGTGGTTTTGACAGTGCTCGAGGCTTTTGGCTGTGCCACACAAAAAGGCTTTCAGTGTGAGTGTGCCTGTATGTGTGCATTAGCCACCTCTCACCTCTCTCCTGACATTAGTAATAAAAATGAACACAGCCCAAACTGCTTTCAGTCAACTCCGTTGCTGTGTATGTGTGAGTGTGTGTATGTGTGCGTTAGTGCTGTCACCAATTTGTAGAGAGTTTTAGCCAGCCGAGGTGACGGAATGGCTCCTTGATAAACAGAGAAGCGGTGCTTCGATTTTCCATCCAGAGGCATTTGGAAACACATGGGTCTCTGAAGCAGCAAGCAGGGTGGAGAAGACTGGTGCTTACCAATAGAGTAATGCCTGAACAAAGCATTACTGACCACCCTGACTACAACTCCCCCGGCTGAAGAAACACAAAGAGAGAAACGAAGGACAGCTTGACATAAAGGCAGGATGCAAAAGGTGTAACTTGGCAGCAAAGATTAAACCAAATGGAAAGTACCGAACATGTTTATGAATTGGCAGAAAGTGGAATTCTGCACTCAATTTGTAACTATCAACTAATATTTAATATTCTAGATCAGTAGTTTTCAATTCTTTAACCTTACTCCTATATTTAATTCAAGTTTATTTGTTATTATTACAAAGAAGCTTTACCAAATGTGCACATAATTCCATTACAATCAATATCAGAAAGAGTTAAAGGGCCCTCCCATACCCCCGACGCAATAAGAACCAAAACGTGTTTGGCAGAACCCGAATTTTCATCTTTTGGACCACATCATTTAAATAGCAAATCCATTTGCGCCACTTTGTCGAGTCATGGGTGTGCTGGTCTGAAAACGAGTCGTGTTAAGGCACATTGTTGGCACGTTGCATTTTTGAGGAACTGAAATAGACTGCATTATTGACCAACTAAAAGCAGCTCTAAAGTCCAGTGCAGAGCGTGTTAGTTATGAGTCTATGCAGGTCCAAAGGCTTACACATTGCTTGATACACACAGGATGTACATCAATACACAAAAATCTTTATATGAAAAAAATGTAAAGGAGTAAAGTGTTACAAAAATTATTATTTTCCACATAAATATAAAAACCAGTGCCTCCATGCCTTCTTTATCTCAGGGGCATTTTTTCATTTTATTTATGACAATTTGCATTTGTATAATATTATTATTAGCAGTATTTATATTATATGCATATTTATATTTGCTTTAATAAAAACAACAAGTTTAGATTTGTCCACCTGTGGGGTTTTGGAGACATAGAATTACCATATTGGGTATAAGAATAGGATGTGTGTTTGGATACAACTCAGTTTTTTGACCACACTTTGTTCATATTTTTCATTAGAACTGAATTAAGAAATAATTTTGAAACAAATCTTTGTGTTTAACAAACAAAAATTAAATATGTAGACTAATGGATGTCTTCTGTGGAGTGCGTACAACACAGTTTCCTTACCTAACGAAAGTAATGGAGTAAAGTAAAAACTAAAAGTAAAGAGAAAAAGACAGTAAAGAGGCGAATGGAGGAGGCTCGTTCTTTATCCTCGTGCTGCAGATGGTCTGTTTAACTGTTTTTCTCGCTAGAGAAGAGTTCAGTTTTTACACTTACAAAGTCCGCCATGTAAACAGCAAATTTGCCATGCCACGACAAAACTGAATCTTAAAGGGAATGTGACATGAGACTCTGATTGGTTTAATGCACGTTATGGTCAAACCCCACCCATAACTCATTAAGAGAATAAGCACAATCGTGTTAGACCATGCACCGGGGCGTAGAGTGTATTTTTCCATCTTTTAAATAGCAAGAGTGGATTCGGACATGCTCTTTATACTTTTGAGCCATGCGCTTCATACTTTGCACCTAGATCACTAAAATGGAACCTAGAGTGAAACGAAAGCTGCAACCATTTTGCAAACAAAATCTGGTTAGATTTGATTTCATTTGTACTTGTGTTGAGTATAGGGAGGACAGCATATGTTAGGGCTGCAGAATACATCATTTCATCATCTTGATTGCAATGCATGCATTTGCAATAGTCACGTCGCAGCATCTGCAACGTGGAGTTGGGATTATTACCGTTGATCAGCAAGGAACTATGTACAGTGTTTAAATTTATCATTACATTTGATTATTCAGTAGGGGCAGCACAAAATAGTGATATGCATGAGGTGCTGCTTCTCGTATCGTGGCGGATCGAACATCAATGTTGCAATTCTAAGAAATATATGTGTTGGTAATAAAAGAAAGGCATCTTATAAATTTTTGATGCCATTTTCCCTCTTCATTTACAAATATCATGATATATTGTGGATGGTTTTCATGTGATATATCGCTGATATAGTGATTAACATTATCGGGGGCAAAATATCATATAGTATTACTGTACCTGAATATCTGACTACTTATTTCACTTTTATTTTTGCTGAACTTATTCATTTGTTCTTGCAATTTCTTTGATTCACTCCTCTACAATATTATTTCAATCAAAGTTAATGAATTTATTCCAAATAAAGCTATTCAATTTATCTTCCGAAATTGTATTCATTTCGCAATATAAATTGAAGCAAAATAAAATATTGCTATATATGTTATACAGTGTACATTTCAAAAAGATGGTGTCTATGTGTATAATACATTTGTGATCTGATCATTCCAATAGTTATGAAGAGTGTGTTTTGTAAATTGCTTAAGAATGTGTGCTGTCTATGAAGTCCTCATAGTGTTGGCATCATCTCTTTAAGTACCAGTTATGGCACCAATATAACCCCTCGGGTTACCCTAAGATGGATTTTCACTGGCATCTTAAGGGGCAGGTACATTTCAGGGATGCTAAAGACCATACCATCTAGCATCAGTTCCAGGTGCACCTTTTGAGGCCAGGCAAGTGATGTTTACTCTTACAGGCTCTAGTTGACCTCCATTAAATCCTCTTCCTGTAAACCTATCATCAAGGTCACAGCAATAATGTAACAATATATCTTCATTTTACTTGAACCAGCATATTTTCGTGTATAAAACACACTCTGGCATTAGAGGGGGCATGCTAACAAAGATATTAAAAGCCAATAGTGACAGATGCTAGTGTAGGTATGGACTGGTATACGACTCGATAAATTAACCTTGGATAAAAATATCACAGTTTTACGGTATTGTGATTACTGCCCTAAAATAAGTTCTTGTTAAATGTCTGAGTAAAAAACAAAAACTTTTCTCTATAAAAACTGTAACCGTAAATAAAAAGGCTTACACATACCTTAGGAATGGTATAGCAGAAAATTTTGGCAGTTTTAAAACTTTCACTTTTCCACTTAACCAGCGGTTCTCAACTGGTTTGGCCACGGGACCCACATTTTTACATGGTCATCAAGCCGCGACCCAAATTTTTAGGAACTGTAATATAGTTTTAGGAATTATATTTATATTGTATTTATTTGTTAACATACAGCAATTTTATTGCTGGCATTTAACAAAATGTATCAAATTATGGAAATATTACAAAGTAAAAACGACAAACACTGTAAACAGTGGTTAGGGTAAGGAAAGGTTGTTACCATAAACAAAACTGAACTGTTAATAAAACATTAACACTGATCCTGTTGAACAGAACAAACCAGGCAATTGTAAAATGATTAAAATAATCATAACCATTTTTACATCTATTATGACAGCAATTATAAACATCTGTTTCACCTAACAGTAATTTGGGAAGATAATGAGATAACTGAGGATGTGCTTTACTGATGTGATATGAGTTTCAAAGTCAGGAGTGATGGTAGACAGTGCTACCCGAAGATCGTGCTCTATGTACAACCTGTTCCTGTGTGCTTTGACTCAAGCTGCACCAAGGAAGAGAAGCCACTTTCACAGAAATACATAGTTCTGAATGGGATGGGTTTGATCGCACTCTCAGATCGTGAAAACTGGGAGAGGCTTACTTCACTGAATTTCTTTTTCAGCGTCTTATCACATGACAGCTCCACCAGCTGACTCTCTGTGTTGCTCGGCAACGTGACGCTTTCCACGTCGATTCCAAAGGGATCAGTTGTCGTGCGCGCATTTCAAAATAAAAGTCAGGTATACGCAAAACAAGTTAAAAATTCAACTTTTGTTGTTTTTTGACCACACACTCCGCGACCCACTGAAAATGTTCCTGCGACCCACGTTTGGGTTGCGACCCACCAGTTGAGAAACACTGCACTATACAACACTCCCACTAGTGTTACAGCACCACCAATATAATGAGATGTGACAAATTTTAACATGATAAAACAAACTTATACTAATCCCATAATGTGTTAATTTCATATCTATTAAGGTATATGATGAGCATGAACATAGCATATCAGGAATGACCCAGATGACAAACACACACATGATGAAGCAGATGGCATGGTGCACATGAAACTACCAGCCTCACATTTTACACACACTCAGCAAACACAGCTACAGAGTAATGTGCGGCGTCACGCCTCTCAGCCACTATCAGCACTTTAAAGACCTCCAACCGCACAGGGGTGTCAAAACTAGAGGTGGGGTGCTGAACTCTCCTTCTTTCTGACGAGAGTTAAGGAGATCAGTTTGCCAAGTCTGTAGTTTTAAAGCCCTCTCTTCCCTCCACACTTATCAGCCGGAAAACAACTCTCTCGACTAAGCGCCGGTGATCAAACGCCGCAGTCTCCCAATGCGTGCCATCAGGACAGTTAGGCTAATAGGATTGGGAGCCCCCAGGTGAGCTGAGGGTGCTCTTTGAGAGCTACCGATTAGCCAACAGTAAACGTACATGCTCACATAAAGACCCAAGGAGAAAATCTCAAGCTGTAAGCCAGACATGTAACTTTCCCAAGCTTCAAGTTATTATTCAAGCTTTCATTTAACAGTCATTTAAAGAAGCATCATACTTAGGGAGACTGCGAGTGGATGCTAGGGTGTTGCTTATGGCGACTAAACTATACTGGGTAGTAGGTAGCATTGCTAGGATGTTACTAAGTGGTTGTTTGTGACAAAAGTGCCTATAATAGTTTTTGAAAACGTTGCAAACAAATTATCCAAAATGCTGATTTCATGCCGTTCTTGTGTTTTGAAAATGTCTCTAAATGTAATGACTCTAAAAATATCATGTGGTGCAAACACTCATTTAGGGGGGTTTTACACAACAACATTTTCAAATCAAAAAGGAAAGTGTTTTATCAGGATTGGTGAATCATTTTGAGGGCCTGAAAATGTAAACTTTTGAAAATGGATTTGAAACTTTTACATCTCTCTGTAAATCACCAAAAAACAAAACAAAAAAACATTGTGCTCAGTCTAGGCATGCATATGTACTTAAATTGTAACCAAAACAGGTGTCATTATACATACATTGTACTTTTTTTTGCTCACATTTGTGAGAACAAGAATGATTTTGACAACTGTACGTGCATGTTTTCAGAAACGCAATGAAAATGCAATTTATAATTTAAGCACACCATTGCCATGTAAGAATCCCCCATTCTTTCATATCCCTTAAATACATGTGAGTTTAATAATCACACTTTTTTGACACAAAAAAAAATAACAATGTACAACATATTACTAGGGGATGCACAAATGCATTTTTTTTGCTGATAAAATTTTAACAAACAACTACTGTTAATAAACTATATAAACAAATAACTGATTACAATATGGATGTCTGTCACTTTCTTATTTGAACTTTTGGAATTAAAATGTCATCGCGGAATCTCTACTTATAACATTTACATCTTCCCTTTAAGGAAGTTGCCACTTGACATATCACGACTTATCTAAGCTCCTGTCCTACTGAATAGATTATAATATTAGATACTGTTTCCTTGTTTTAGTTGCATATCACTGTGATCTGATGGACACATTTTAAAATATTAATCAGCGCTTTTGTTAAACTATTATGTTTTTGCTAAAATACTCATTACATTTTTATTATCAATTATTTTCTTCATTATATAACAAGACAGTATAACAATAAAAGTAAAAAAAGGAAAAACAGATTAGAGAAGGTTGCAAAAGAATGAGATTCTGCATTCATTGAAATCACCACGGCAGTGTTTGTGAGAAAACAGCTTGGTGTATATAGGTGTGTTTTACAAGATTTGGTCCAGGAGATGCATAAAGAGCTTATCCAAAGGGCTCCCTCTGGTTATGCAAGCAGGGCCTGCTGGTGCCAGGCCTGACCTCAGTTCCTGTTTGGGCCAAAACAACAGGATTGTCTGCAGCCAAGCAGCTTCAAAGAGCAGTGCTTGCATAAGACCTACAGCAGACTGGCAGAGTCACTGAAGAGACCAATGTTTTGCCAAAAGATTTATAAAATGGTTGGCCCAGGGCAGACTATTGACCTTTCACCTCTAACACCTTCTCAAAAAAATGAGCACTTATGAATGTAAATGTTACAAAACATTAATCATTTACAAAGATCCAAACTGTGACTAAACGGTGCCATTTTATGAATTTTCTCCAGCTGGTTCACCAAAACCTAAATAGACTCTAGTTAACTGATAAGTGCTGCTTTTCTGTTGCATATTAAAAAATTTAAACATCACAAACAGGGAAGGCTGAACGTAATATCAAGCCACATGGACCACTTCTAAGCTTGGTTAAAAAGACAGAGATCTTAGACAAAGAGATCTTAGAGCAAATTTGTTTACTCAATGACCAGCTGCGATCAGACAAGCACTAAACAGCCCTAAGAGATCTAGTGGGGAAAAAGCATTCCATTGGATACATGTTTTTGTCTGTATAGATCAATAATATACTAACGATTTAAACTAGTTACAAACTAAATATTCAGAGCTGTCATTTCAACAATGTTGATATGCAAAAACAAACTCTCAGTTACTACAAAACAAATGATCTGCAACAGACAAACATAAGGAGACATGGTCAAAATTGCAACTCACAAAATATCCAGTATCAGCATCATCTTTTAGTTTCAAAATCTCTTAAGAGACTAAATCGAACTGTTTAAAAATTAAGACAAAGTA
Organism: Danio albolineatus; assembly: GCA_903798035.1. Classification (NCBI taxonomy): domain Eukaryota; kingdom Metazoa; phylum Chordata; class Actinopteri; order Cypriniformes; family Danionidae; genus Danio; species Danio albolineatus. The sequence goes on along the minus strand of CAIGQQ010030532.1, from coordinate 522,367 downwards.
AAATGAAACAAACAAATGAACAATCTTTCACTCAGCAAAATTGAAATTCATCTACTCTTTCCTAATGTTTACACCATGTCTTCACCAGATGTAAAGAACACAGCTGGAAGTGACCAAAGACAATCCATTATAATTAGTGATGGGCACATTATATGCAGTTTTTCTCATTTATTTCAAGAGTCATCTTTGACAAGAATAAGACATAGTTCTAAAAAGAAATATCAAAAAATAGTATTTAGCTTGGGCGGGACGATGGCTCAGTGGTTAGCACTGTCGCCTCACAGCAAGAAGATTGCTGGTTCAAGTCTCAGCTGGGCCAGTTGGCATTTCTGTGTGAAGTTTGCATGTTCTCTTCGTTTTCGTGTGGGTTTCCTCTTGGTGCTCCGGTTTCCCCCACAGTCCAAAGACTCGCAGTACAGGTAAATTGGACAAAATAAAATTGTCCATAGTGTATGAGTGAATGAGTGTGTATGGGTGTTTCCCAGTACCGGGTTTTGGATTTGTTCTAAACTTTATTTTCAATACTCTTGACTATCAGTGATGTCCAGTTGGTTTTCTAAAGCAGCTTTTTTTTCTTTACCCCCCTAATCATACACATGCGCACACACAGCAAGCCACACGCAATGAAAAAGAGGCAAATTTAATGCATGACAAGGCTCAATAGTTAGATACACAGTAATTACATTGTGTGCTCTGCACGGTGACTGAGTTTGCCTTAGTCAGTGACAGCCTGGCTCAGCGTTAATTGTTTTCAAATTGTTTTGGGAATGATATATGGCTAATAGCTTGTGTATGACAGTGTGTGTGTGTGTCTGTGTGTGTGTGTGTGTGTGTGTGTGTGTGTGTGTGTGTGTGTGTGT
>CAIGQQ010030532.1:491370-521497 GCA_903798035.1 Danio albolineatus | reverse complement strand
GTGTGTGTGTGTGTGTGTGTCTAACCCACCTGTGCCTCTAGTGATGACTGCAGCATGACAAGTTTCACAGGCCACAGCTCACGAGTCCATGAGCTTATACACTGCAGGAATGTGGACCATTACTAAAGCCTCTTCTGCTAAGCATAAAGTCCCTTTGTGATCAAAATAAGACGTTAGTATTAGTTTGTTAGTCTTAAGGATATAAATAAACTAGTGGGCCCCAAAACAGTGAAAATTCACATTTAGAAAGTATTATAAACATCCAAAGCTTGCAGTTTGTCATTTCCACCTAAATGAATTAATGATTTCTGTCTTCTGACCAATCAAATGCTTTATTCTATCTGACGTTCCCTTCAAGATGCTTCTCATTTGCTTTTCATTTGATGTGCATGAGCTCAATGACTATTAGAGCTGGAATGAAAACAAAATGCACAGCCTGTCTTTATGTTTCAGTTGAAATTACATCACACAAAGACCAAAAATGCACATTTTAAAGCTCTTCAAGGAACCATTAATTGTTCTGAAACATGCATTCATACACTTGGGCTCAATCCCAATTCTACCCCTTAGCCCTCCCCTTACCCCTAACTTTCACGTGAAGGGGTAGGGGTGTCCCAATTCTCTTTAGCTTGAAGGCGTATGGCTAGATTTCGCTATCTATAATCTATAATAATAACTCCTTTCTAGTAGTACCACAATATATTTTCATATCTGACACTCAATGACACTCAAATGCCCTGTCAGAAAAGTCTGGTGGCTGGAAATGGCCTTTTTACAGTGTCTGGTATAATGTTAATGCTGTTTCTGTGTGTTTACATATATTAATATGGCCAATGCACACTACAGTTAAGCTTATTGCTACATTATATCATTAACATAACATGATATCGTTGCCTTCAGTGACTTCATGATGATAAATACAAAAACCACAACTGTAATAACTACAGCAGGCGCAATCGTCAATTTCAATATGAAGTAAGAGATCGTGATGACGTATGATGAAGTTTGCAGGTGTTGTAGTGCTGTCCCGTTTCTTAAGGATAAAATTTGAAGCCCTTCCCCTTTACTCCATTTTAAGGAGTAAGGAGTTTATAAACATAAAATTGGGATTGGACCTTGTTCTAAGATATTTAGTCAGTGACAAATAATGTCATGGAAAGTTTGAACAAATCTAGGACCTGGCATTTCTGTGCATCCCTGTGTGTGTGTTTTTTTTTTTCAAACATACACAAAGCAGATGGGGAATAGATTGAGACGTGATCAGGAAAACTTAGATCTTTAAGAAAGTTTTCCAAATGACAGAGCTGGAGGGAACATATTTCTTTAAAGATCTATGGATATTTATTTCTCTTTTGATCTTAAATTGCAGCTGTCGGAAGGTCACAAGATGTAATAAAATATTTCAGTTGTCGCTTATATTCCTTCATTTGACTTATATTCAGTTATTCTAAGAGGAATAGGCAACATTTAGAAGTGTTTTAGTGAATTAGTGGATAATTTGTATCTGACTGATACAAACATTATTTTCAATAATATGTAAGAAGATCAACACATTTATGAATCCAAATTATGCCTGTGCAACATGGACAAAATAGTCATATTGTGATTTATTTTCTTTTTTTTTTAACAAATATTGATTTTATTTGTGATTTTGGCAACTGTTTTTGCTTTTTCAAACAAGCTACATACACACATTCTAAATGTATTCAGTGCACAAGAAGTGCATAACAAAACATTTCACAATGAAATAACATAGTATTCATTTTAATAAATAAAACTGTAGTAAAATTGTCTTTAAAACAGACAACATAAAATAAATTAAGATTAACCACCCTTAACTCTAGTTAAAAACATAATGTACACAGTAGTATTGACTGCTTGATGAACAAAACTGTAATAAATTGTCTTAAAAACAGGCAACATGAAAAAATAAAGATTAATTAACCTCAATTCCAGCCTAACAATAAACAAAAACCACCTATTCGGTACGCCTGCTCAACTTTGTCGTTCGCGGAGTGAGCTCTGATCTGGACTGGAATTGGCCGGTGTGCTGCGAGCTTTAATTGGTTAACATATTAAAATAATGCGCACAAGAACGTGAACAAAAATCTAAATAAATTAATAGATAAAATTGCAGCCTTACAAGATTTAGGAATTGCATGTGCTTAAATTAAAAAAAATAATAATAATTGCGACTGCAATTAATTGCAACATCAATATTTATAAAATAAGTCACTAATTTGCCAAATGTAATAGAAATAAAAACTGCAACTCTATTTGTATAGTTATATCAATATAAATGGCAATAATAACATCTAAATAAATATTTTGCATATATATTTTTTTAATATAGAAATTTCTATAAAAAGTCTGTGGTTTCTGCAACACTCAATCCATCAAGAGACAGAGAAAGAAATATTTTTGATAATTTAATTTCTCTCTCTCTCTCTCTCTCTCTCTCTCTCTCTCTCTCTCTCTCTCTCTCTCTCTCTATATATATATATATATATATATATATATATATATATATTGCATTTTTAAAAAATCTTAAGCTTATGCATTCTACGCTGTTTGAAAGTGATATCAATATTATAGCTTTTTGGCTAACAATAGCAGCCACTATTTTAAATCAAAACTTTTTTTTTTCTTTCCCACCGAGAATAGTTCCAAAACAATAATACAGGTTTTAAAATATTTCAATGCTGCACACTCTCCCCAGCACCTATTCCAGCTATTGCTGACACCAAACACCCCAATTTACAGTTCACAACTCCTTCTCTAAGTGTGCACAACACTAAACCGCTTAAGTAATAGTACAGTCAACACTCCTTCAGAATGAAAGAGTGACAGCCCACCGTCTGAAACGTAATCCATACCAGATTACACCCTCACTCAGATCTCTTTATTGATGCTTTCCTGTGGAATTAGCTTGAGACACACTGAACTCTGATTAAAACCATTTACCCGGAACTGTCAATTACAGCGTCAAAGTAGGCCTAATGTAGACCAGACATCTCTCATAGCGGAGACATCTCTGCTTTCAGAGGCAGCCAAGAAAGCAACATGCTCCAGTCTAAGCTCTTATTAGACCCCTGTCTCGCAGGGGTCTGCCTGTTTAAGTATGCAACTAATAAATTTATATTTACTGCCTTTGCATTGAGGTATGGTTAAATTATGACACAATAAACCTGGCATCCGCCTCCGAAAAGCTCTTTTCAGTGATCATGTTAAACACTGTATCGTAAGCAATTTTCCAAAGTGGATTACAGATTTCTCGTGCAGGTTTTATTGCACATTAGGATAACTTAACCACATCTAAATGTATGACATAAACAGGAAATATGTGGCCTTAATATGCAGTATTTCTTGTTTTAAGAAGCATTTTTACAAACCTGCAAAGTCGCAGGAGTTGCAGAGCAAATGCAGCACAGGAGTCAATAACGTTTATGAGGTTGATTTTAATTATCATGATGAGACAACCGAGCAGACCTTTCAATACAGAGGCCGCATCAATCCATAGTATGCTATCTAAACACACTCAGATGTTGGTATTGGTGGTTTACGACAGCTCACCATAAGAGTAATGTATTTAATATAGTAAAAACTGCTTATTATATAGCCCTTCCCCTAAACCATAATGCAAATTTTAAGCATTAAGTATGTTTTTTTAAGCATTTTTATTTACAGGGACACAAGGCATGTCCACATAATGCACCTTAATTGGTCATACACGTCATTATAAAAATTCTTGTAAACCATCAAAACCAGTACACACACTCACACACTTGTATATGTGGTATACGAGGACTCTCTATTGGCATTATGTATTTTATATAAGCATTACCCTATACCTCTACCCCTAAACCCAACACTCATAAGAAGCCTGTGGCAAAATTTGAATGTTAAAATGCTCCTTACAAATTCAAAGGCTAAAAAAAAATCATACCTAACAGGGTATGTTGACATTCAAATTTTGCCCCAGGGTTTCTTTCTAAACCACATTAACAAAGTAACACTTAACTCATACCTGTCATTATACAATGTGTCCTCATAAACCACAGAAACAAGAAACAAGTATACAGACACACAAATCAAATGCACAAGCACTTGAAAATGACATGTACATACATATATAAAGCACTGTGTGAAATGTTTATGCATAAATCACAAAGATCTGCCTAGTAAATATCAAAAAGCTATATGGGGTCTGTAAAGTCTCTTTTTGCACCTTCTCAAGATTGAAGGGAATAATTCTGTAGTTGTTCGTTTCCTTTCATAGACTGATTGAGCTTTGTGCATTAATTTTGCTTTGTCTGTGCATGTGTGTTTGTCTCTCAAAGGGATGTTAACTATTGTCTACTATTGTGTATGATCCACATATGATCACTGTTTCAGATCTAATTTTAATGCTATACTGATTAAATCAGTTAACTGCATCTTGCAGTTCACTTTTTCAGTACAGCATTTTTTTCATTCATTCATTTTTCTGATAGTCATTTTAAAAAAGTGTGGATACACTGCATTCAAAATGGCAACATAGGCTCATTCTGAAAACGTAGCCCTATATACATTTCTGGAGATTGCGAATAATGTAGCCAGAAGTATGTATGTCAGCATTTCGTCTTTGAAACGAAGGCAATGGGGGTGGTATGATGTCCAGCTTACCAGCTAACCGCTTACCTATGTATGGGTGGCTTTCCCACTGTTACCGGTTTGTCCAGTTAGCTCGCCATGTACGTTAGCGGACTTGAGACGCAGAGAGGAGTTCACCGTACCAACGGGGTTTGAGTACAGTGAAAAACGATTCCAGAAAGCAGGTAGCAAAACCAGGACAAAAACAGGAGCCAAAAAATAAGACAAACAAGCATGAGAGTGTGGTGAAGTCTGAAAATGGGATTTTTTTTCTGGATTGCTTTTTAAAACTGTCAATATGGTCAGTCAGTGCTTTGAAAACACTATGGGTTGGGTTTAGGGAAGGAGGAGGATTGGTTTGTCGATCAGTCAGTTAGTCAGTCAACAGCAGCCTCTGGGGGATTTACACAAGAACAGCAGGCACAAATGGGGGAGAAATTTGAGATCTCAAAAAGGATATACAGCGGCCTCTGGTGGATCCGCGAAAACAAAAACTGCAAATCAATGTACCTCCTGGGAAGTATTAGGTGCTCTCAAGAAATTTACACAGAGGTACGTTTTCAGAATCTAGGTTGCAAAATGATTTTTGCAAAATATGCATAAATATGTATAAATATGTATTAAAAATATGTAAAAAAAGTCACAATTAATTGCGGAAGCTTTTTTCATAGTATACAGTATATTCCCAGTATTGATGTAAGCTGCAAAATAGTATACTTTAATAGGTATAATAACAAAACTTTTTTGTGTGTTACATTACTGTATTCACATTCTCAGTGTACACAACGTTTTCAACCAAATTACATTGCAAAAGGATTCTAAAGTACAATATGTAACAATACACAAAGTCTCATTAGTAAATGTTAGTTAATGGATTAAAATCAACAGCTAGATTTATTACAGTTACTAAGCTAATTAATTAAAATAATTAAACAGATTTTTTTTGTTATTACCTCAATTTAATAAAACAATAATGACTTGTAATCAGATTATGACTATAATTTTAACTTTTTAAGGCATTAACAAAATAAATGTTACACAATGTGTTCTTTCCTTTTTGCTAGTATATCTAATCCCAGAATGTTTATCAGAGAAATTTGACAACATAGGCAAAAAGGGCAAGGATTATGTTTTTTTCTCCTGAACAGCCATCATGGAAAGGTCAAATCAATCTAGTGCTAAGCATGCCTCATAAGCAATCCATAAAGAGTCTTGTTTTAAATAATAATGTTTTATAGATCACCTAAACACGTTACCACAGCGCAATGAAAAAATAAATAAAAATATGATGTCCAGAGAATTGAAATGTGCAAATCCAATATGTGAGTATGTTTGAGGTAATGAAGTACTGGCATTTTGTACAGAAAACACACACAAAGCTTGTCCTCTGCACTTGCTAGCTTCTTGAAGTAAAACAAACAGACTGAATCACACACTTGGTTGTCTTAGTTTGATTGGCAGAACACGACAGAAAGACAGATATACAAATGGTTTTCAGTGTCAAGTTCCTATGTTCTCAGAAAAATATGGATAATAAAGATGACTGCCATTTACTAAAACAGCCACGTGTAAAATTATAGGTCTGAGGTATTTATTAATTTAAAAAAGCTATCGTTTATTGAACTATGCTTGAGATAGCGCCATAGGACAGTTTTGAGAATTGCCTTAAAATTATAAAAATAAAAATATATATTATTATATTTAATAACAGCAGTTTTTAGAACAAGAGTTCAGTGGGAGACAAAGAGATGTTTAAGCATTTACTGCATTTAAAATTATTAAGTTATGTCATGTGTAATAGTGAAAATGCAATGTCATGTTAACAACCCATATACATACATACAGAATGACAAACAGAAAGACAAACATATGAATGGACAGACAGATAAACAGATATACAGAAAGACACAGAATCTTGCCGAAAACTCCCAGATATAGTGTGAAATTGCCCTCATCGCATCTTGTGAGCCAGACATATGCACGACTGCTGTTGCATGTCAAAGCAATAATTCTTCCTCATCTTCCGATTGATTTCTGCATGGAGCTGATGAATGCCTTTTGCACAAAGCATCATATTTCAGCCAAGCTCAGAACTCCACCCTGTTTATGGTGGGCATAACAACTCCTCTTTATCTCCTCTGAACATACAGATGCATTTCTATTGATTGGCCTGCGGGGACCAGCCGGGTAGAGCTATGTATGCAGGGTTGACAATAATCACAAACAGCCCTCTGACCAGGAGGCCCTGATGAAGTCTCTCTCTTGCCTGCCTCTCCCTTCTCTCAATGCAAAATGCCAAATTTGAATTAGTTCAGACAGGCCTGTTCATTATAACGGGGATGCAAAGGGAAGATCTATGCCTTTACAATCCTTAGAAAACAGTTTAAAATATATGCACCGTGCTCGCAAATGGCAATGTATGACACACAGCCCTGGCCGGCTGCCTGGCTTCTACTTAAAGAATTGTCATTTGGGGGGAAATAAATTTTACTAACAAGACAAAGTCAATGTTTCCCTGTTTTACTACAATCAAAGTAGCGTGGCTGACAACACCATGTCTCATCATCCCCCTACCTGCAGACAGCATAAATAATGTGCATGCATCATAAATCTGTATGAAAGGAGGAGCTCCATTAGCTCCAGTAAGGATTCCACCTCTTCAGGAGCAGGTGGATATATTTAGATTGTTTCCACAAGTAATTTGTCAGAGGGAGCTTGGGAAAACCCCATTGTCAAAAATGCATTCTAAAGAGAAACTGTATACATATGCTGTATACCAATGGATATTGACTTTAAATCTGTTGACTCTCTAATCTAAAATAGTGAAAACAAATATCAATATATTTATAACTCTTATATATTTAACTATTTAATCTGTTTTATCTGTTTTTTTATTATTTGTTTTTATTTTCTTATACTTCAATTTTATTCCTGTTTATGTAAAGCACTTTGAATTGCCACTGTGTATGAAATGTGCTATATAAATAAACTTGCCTTGCCTTGCCTTGCCTATTCCAGCATACGTTTTACGCAACACATGCCCTTCCAGGTGCAACCCAGTATTGAGAAACACCCATACACACTCATTCACACACATACACCCACACACACGCCACGGACAATTTAGTTTATTCAGTTCCCCTATACCGCATGTCGGGACTCAAACCAGCGACCTTCTTGATATGAGGCAACAGTGCTAACCACTGAACCACCTTGTAGCCATGATAATTATAAATGTGTATGTAATATCAAAAAGCAAAATCATTATTTAAAAACTACAAAATTATAAGAGACTGCTTAACTAACTGACCATGTTTACATGGACATCAGTAATCAATTTAATTAATAATAAAATATGTTTAAGTAGGTAGTAGGTTGTGCTGTCGCCTCACAGCAGGAAGATCGCTGGTTCGAGCCTCGGCTGGGTCAGTTGGCGTTTCCGTGTGGAGTTTGCATGTTCTCCCTGCATTTGTGTGGGTTTCCTCCGGGTGCTCTGGTTTCCCCCACAGTCCAAAGACATGCGGTACAGGTGAATTGGGCGGGTTAAATTGTCCATAGTGTATGAATGTGAATGAGTGTGTATTGATGTTTCACATAGATGGGTTGCAGCTGGAAGGGCATCCGCTACGTAGAACATGTGCTGGATAGGTTGGCGGTTCATTTCGCTGTGGCGACCCTGGATTAATAAAGGGTCTAATCCAAAAAAAGAAAATGAATGAATGAAGGATTAAGGTGTTTATATGAGTTGCTTTTGGAATGTTCCTTTCATGTTCCTGTTTAACATGTTATTGTACATAGATTGATTAACATCATTACATCCCCACGCTATCCAATGTTTTCTCTAAAGTTAATTTTTTGACTGCAGTTAAGCAGCTTCACTTTCATTCAGGAACATCTTATTCATGCCCAGCGACAAACTCTAAGATACTGGATGAGAGCAAAGCCTCTTTTACACTGCTTGTGTAAACAGTGCGTGTTTTTATCGGCACCCATGTAAGGACTGGAAGAGAGGTTTTTTTTTTATAGAACTAAAACTTGCGCTACTGATAAACTTTTAGAGGGTGTGATGTGCCCTTGGAGATGCGGGCGTCTGTGGTCCTGTACTGACTCTGTACTGTCCTGTAGGTGCAGAAAGTATCAAAAATCCTCTAAAGCTAGTCATCAAGCCGAGATACAAAGAAATGTTAAAAATCTGATAGAAAATAATTGATATCTATCAGTTTAGAAAATATTATAAGGCCGTTTCTAATGCTTTGGCACTGCAGCGAACAACAGTGAGAGTCATCTACAAATGGCAAAAACATGAAACAGTGGAGAGCAATTTGAGTGGGTTAAAATTATCCCAAGAGTGCATCGACAACTCATCCAAATGGTCACAAAAGGCCCCACAACATCATTTAAAGAACTCTTGCTTCAGTTGAGGTGTGTGTTCATGACTCCACCATAAGAAAGAGACTGGAGTTCCAAGAGTTCCATGACAAAAACCACTGCTGAGCTAAAAGAACATAAAGGCTTGTCTCAGATTTGCCAGAAAGCATCTTGATGATCCCCAAGATTTTCCCTGAGGAAAATTACTCTGATGACTGACGAGACAAAAGATGAACATTTTGCAAGGTGTGTCTCATTATGAGTGGCATAAAAGTAACACCTCATTTCAGAAAACATCATACCAACAGTAAAATGTGGTGGTAGTAGTGTGATGGTCTGGGACTGTTTTCCTGCTTCAGAACCTGGAAGAGTTGCTGTGATAAATGGAATCATGAAATTCTGCTGTGTACTGTACAAAATATCCTGAAGGAAAATGTCTGGCTGTGACCCTGAAGCAACCATTGATTCTGCAGCAGGACAATGATTCACTTCTGAACGGCTGAAGAAAAATAAAATAAAGCCTTTGGAGTGGCTTAGTGAAAGTCCTGATCTGAATTCAATTGAGATCCTGTGGCAAGACCTTTAAAAGACAGTTTATGCTCTATTGTGGCTGAATTACAACAATTCAGCTGAGATAAGTGGGCCAAAATGTTTACACAGTGCTGTAACAGACTCACTGCAAGTTATTGAAAACTCTTCATTCCAAGCCAGTTATTGGGCTATGTAGTTTTGTAATTGTTTATTTTGTAATTCAGAGTTGTAGATGTTGTAGATCTTTTGCCATTCTAACATCACTATGAGCATTCAGTTGCTTTTGTTATTAACCAGAAAAAGGTTTCCTCTATGGTTATATCAGCATGTGTGTATATCTGTGTGGTGCTGTCAGATGTTGCACCATGCTGTGGTTGCTGCAGCTGGAACCATCTGTGTTTGGGACTCTGAGGGAGGGATGCGACTGGATTTGTGCTTCTCCAGACAACACTGCACTCCCAGACACAGATGCAATAGCTGGGCCTGTCCAAGCTGAACAGCACAACCGTCACTGAGACAGACAGCACTGCATAAGTTAACTCTCACTAAAACATGTCGGGATAAAATGTAGCACTTTGGCTGTAGATATCTGAGCAGGCTCAAGGTCTGTTGCATGCTCACATAACACTCTAACTCCATTCCCTAACATATGATTAGTGCAGCACAAGATCAATTAAAGCTAACCAAGAAAATCAATATTTGCCACTCTGCTTATGTGTCAAAAAGTTAATTAATAAACAAGAAATGCATTAGAAGTGACATGGAAGCATGTGGAGCTGTGCCTAAGAATATTATCAGTCAAAGACTGAATTACTATGACCTCAGCGAAATGAGGGACAAGTGATTCCACTTGTGGAACTTAAGTGTGTGATGATCCATCTTTCAACAGAGCCCAGAGCCGGTAATGCATGAGGTTGGAATAGGCCCAAACTTTGATTATGATTCCTGCACCTTATACACCTCTAGTCTGGAGCCGGTCCCAGCATCCAACTGCAATCACTGCCGCCCATTTGCTTTAATGAATTCCAGTATATGAATGGAACTAAAACGGTTTTATCGAACAGGCCTACTGGTACCAAACTTAACGTATGTGCCTTAAAACATTCTTGGGTACAGCTTTTATTTATGCCACTTTGTATGATTCATATAGTGTATTCAGCAAAATAATAGGTTCCTTTCTATAGTTTAAGACCATTTAAAAAAATAGCATTAGCGACAAAAAAACAAAAACAAATGTAATGTTTTAGCTGCTTGTGGAATAAGTCAGTGATTTACACAAATCATGGAATATAAAGCATTGTGGTCTACTTGAATTTGTTGAAATTGTTTGAGGTACAGTATATAAGGTCTGCGAAGGGATTAGGAATCAAATATGGCTTAGTAAATTTCAAAATGTTACAATGCATAGTTTGTCTAAATATCAAAGATTACATGACATAAATTCTTGGGACCAAATCAAGTTTAGTTCAATCAACATTTGTGGAATAATTATTGTAGTCAATAGTGTTTTACAACTTGTAGACAACACGAAACACAATAAAGAGTCTAAGGCCTAAAAAGTTATGTTTTAGTTTCAGCAATTTAAAGCAGCTTGCTAAAATAAACTTTCTGCAAAAGTTTGATCCAGCTGGTATACACCTTTCAATTACTCTAATGACTTTTAACGTTAACAAGGCATTAGCACAATTACGCTAATGCCTCATACCCTCTGAGCAGTATGATACAGTTTAGTATAGCACAGTACAATTCAGAATGGGTCACCCATTCTCGTTAAAAGCTGTACATATTGTGCTGTCACAATTTTACATTCATCTTAACTCTAAACTCAGGAGAGGAGGTGGTATTAGCATGTTTGCTAACATTATATCACTGCAAAGCTACTTATCCATTAGTGGGAAAAGATGAAAAAGAAGTTAATGAAAAAAAAAGGAATGAATGAGAATTTAGGCTTTATGGGCTTAGTTCACGGAAAAATTAAAATTAGCCCATAATGATGCAGCAAGTATGCTGTGTATAATTCCTACATCATACAACAGAAAGGCAGTCTGCTATTATAAAGTTTATGAATATTTTTTCTTGCACGATTGCAAAAATCCATTACAGGAGACCTTTATTCACACACTGAAACCATGTGAGGCTCTTTTTATTATGGATGTATGTGCTTTATTGGACATGCTTAGACTTTTAAAGAAAAAACACGGCGCTGTTGCCATTGTAAATTTTAAAAAGGCCAAAATAACCTTTTAAACATCTCAGTTGTATTCAGATTAAAGGTGAAGGGCATATAAGACTAGGATCCATTAAACATGAATACATCATGCGCTAATTCTTGGGTAAACTATACTTTTAAAACCCTTTAAACAAAGTAAAGGAAGTGCCTCACCATAAACCTTTTTTTGTTTTTAAAGGGATGATTCTAAGGTATTTGTTGACTGAAATAAATGTTCATTTAAGTGCACAAGCCCAGCAAATAGACTAGTCATGTTCGTTGCTGTTTTAAACACTATTGCAAGCTGAGCTAGATAAAATGTAAAAAGTGTTTAATAGGGTTAGCTGATTCTTATTTTCTACTTTAGATAGTGTGTTGACCTCAGGAGTTAAATCCTCTGCATGACAGCGATGCTACTACCAACTTCAGCATAATTTGAATTCTTTCTCACCTCACTCATGTAATACTGAGTAAGACTCATTCCTTTTGCTCTCCTCCTCTCTCTGGAACAATAAGATGTTTATCTTTAATGCTATTACGCGCCTGTAATGGGTTTAGAGCTCGCCTGGTTTACATTGGCAAGGGAAAGCGAGAGTTTATTGGGTGTAGGACCTTTTGCTTTTCCACTTTGTTGAGTTGCAACTGATATAAACTACTCTTTAACCTGGGTGTGAATGAGACGGCTGCGTTGAAAACTTTCAGCAGCCTCTTAGCGATGGCAGTGTTATCTCAAAAGAAAAGAAAAGCAGTTTCACTCCCTCTCTCTTTTTTTGTGCTGTTGACGGGTGTTGTGTAGGGTTGGCTCAGTGGGAATGATTACTGTGGGGGTCTTAATCAGGAGGCGCTGGCTTCCCGGACCCTAGGGGCCCCACGCTACTACATTTCCTGTCAGGACACACTGAGAAACAATCAATCATTTCGGGATACTCTGACAACTGGAGGAGGTACCTCTGCTCCACGGGAAGAAGAGCGAGGGAGAGAGAGGACGGTGAGTTTGAGGACGAGCAGCGTATAAGCTATGAATATGAGATGACTCTTGTTAGAAGTCCAAGTTTAAGAAAGGACACGAGCAAGAAAGGCCACGTCAACCTGGGTTACAATTTACGTCAATTTATGCCTGTAATTGGACTCCATCACCCCGACCCTTTATTCATTTTATCAGACAGCCTAAGACAGGGTCATTTTTGTCACGTCGTAAAACCTCCCAGCATTTAAAGTCGGACAGCATGACTCTTCGAAAACGGTAGGTGCAGCTACAAACAAATCTCATAAAAGCTTGCCGGGTTCTCTTAAAGGCCGAGAAATTGTGTTGCTTTTCGGAGGGAAAAGGCTTTAAAAGTCAAATGTGCTAAGCCAAGGTGCTTTCCGCATTGGATGATGCTTCTTATCAAACAGAACAGAGTCCACATGAGAAAGATGCCTGCCCATGTCCCTCCCTCTATCCTTAACACACTACAAGAGCAAATCCCAACCATCACCAGGAGGATTTCCTCTGTCGTTGATATGCAGCAGAAGAGTTAAAGTAGGCAAACAGCCGATCCCATAAACGTGATTTATATTATTTAAAAAGTTGTGCGTTCTTGGCATGCTATGAAGGATATTAAGTCCTCAAAGGGAGGGAAAGGGCCCATACCTCATCTGAAAAACCTTTTAATCTTTGATAGGAGGATGTTAAAAGAGTTAGCATGTGTAGGTGAGCCAGTGTATGTGAGTTTGTATGCATTCATTTGGGGGTATTGCTGTGGTTCGCTGTTATTTCTACTATGACTTCTTGGCAGTGCTCAAACTGGACAAATGTGCACGTCTTGGCCCATCCCCCGAGTGCAGACATTCCCACCACTTGGGGGAAAAAACATACAAAAACAAACAGATTGTTCACAGGATTCACAGTCAAAGTATCAGATGTGTTGAGCCATGGTTGGGAAGGAAGATCCAAAGCAGGAGATGTATCTATGACAAAAGAAGTGTGAATATCGTACATCAAACATTTGTTACCCCCCTGGATCCTCTGATTGCACATGACTGCAAACAAGGCAGTGGTAAAAATCTCAAGAAAGATGAGAGCGATCCACCTCTCTATGAAGATCATCAATCACCGTCTGTAAGCTCTCATTTTATTAGTTCAAGTAAAGCTGCACTCTTCCATTTTATGGATATTATGAGAGCTAAAATGGCCAGTGCTCGGAAAGCATTGTGAACGGGATGGTTTACCAAGGTGCAGTCAAAAAAAAAGATTTCTGCTGCTTGTTCAAACTGCTTATTTAAAATGAGCTGAAACACAATTCTTTTAGAGTTTTCTGGACTTCCTAATTGCTTAACGTTCAAATCACAACAAATCTGTTGAGTTAACTTAATTTGTGCTGGGACAACGTGAATGAATTGTGGGGAACCCTGCATTTTTTAACAGCATAAAATTGGATGAGATTTGAGATTTAAAAATGTAGTTTAAGTTAGCTTTAAAGTTTAAGAGCCAGATTTACTAAATTCAAACATATTTACACATTTGAGCTAGAGAAAAGTCTTCTTCATAAAAAATCTAATTATTTAATCAAAGTACTAATGTAACCGTCCACAACTGATCACATGCTGTCTGAGGAAACTAAGATTTTACAGGCAAGAATTCACTCCACTGCAAATTAATCAATACCAAATGTGTATGGATGGATTTTGTTATACAACGAAATTGGTTATTTTTGATTAGGTTGTCATCACAGGAGAAAAAAATCTGAGCTAAAATATAGGACTGTCCTGTGAAAAACACAGGTGAAAATGTAGAATGATAAAGCTCAGCATTTTGTTCTCCAAATCTTATTAATAACCAGATGACCTGTATTTACCAGGACAGTCCAGTATTTTAGCTCTTTTTTTTTCTTCCTGCAGCAAGGTAGAATATTTTTTTCTCTCATATCAATTTATTTGGAATGCCAGAAAAACACTTCATCTGAACATAGGCCCATTGTTTACCAAGACATTATTTTTAATTTGCTTCAAGAATTTAATGATGACTTGGAACAAACAACTATCCACATTACACCAGAAACTCTCTCTGGAGGTACTCCAGCAACATGAACTGTAGCCATTTGAAGTTCAAAATGTAAAACATGCATCTTGCATTAAATATTGTTTGCCCCCAAACTGAACTTTATTATTATAATTTTTTTAATGTTTGTCACACTCAAATATTAGTCATACACACGTAAACACTAAAATTCAGGTTTGAAATGAAGGTTTATATTATCAAGGCAAAACAAAATACTAAACTACACAGCCCCTTGCAAAAAAGTGTTCGCACCTCGTGTTAAAACAATTTAACTCTAGTTTATCACACCTAGGTTTAATTTCTCTAGCCCAGTGGTGCTCAACCCTGCTCCTGGAGATTGACCTTCTTGCTGAGTTCAGCTCCTACCCTGATCAAACACACCTGAACCAATTAATTAGGACCTGAACAGCACTTGATAATTACAGAAAGGTGTGTTGCATATGGGTTACAACTGAAATCTGCAGGACGGTCGATCTCCAGCAGCAAGGTTGGTCACCCCTGCTACAGCCATACCATATACATCAGGGCTGCTCAACCCTGTTCCTGGAGATCTACCTTCCTTCAGCTCCAACCCTGATCAAGCACACCTGAACCAATTAAATAGGACCTGACAAGCACTTGATAATTACAGGCAGGTGTGTTCGATTTGGGTTGCAACTGAAATCTGCACATATATACACATATATACATACAGACACACACACACACATTTTTTTTTTTACACACACATTTATATATCTATCTATATATATATATATATATATATATTATAGATTATGAAGTTTTTGATTGCATATAGAAGGAATTAAATTATGCATACACATTACATATACAAACACTAATTTGCATGTGCAGAAATAAATACACAATAAATAAATACAATATAGAGCTTGTGAAGTTTTTTTTATTATTATTATTGTTATTTTTTAGGTAAATGCAGTGACACTCTATTCACATTTCCTTGCATTTTAAGTGTGACAATCATTAATCACTAGGTTTTTTTATGTTCACTTAAATGGTCACTGGAGAGAGCTTGTGTTACCGTGTTTAGTTCTGTGGTGAGCTTGTTAGGCACAATTTTAGTGTTTAAGCTAACAATAAGGGCTTGAGTGGGTTCAGACCAGCCGTGGAATGTCAAAGGGTTCACATTTCACATGCAGATGTGCGACCTCTGTAACCTTTAGAAGGAAGGTGTGTTTTAACCCCTGAGAGGAAGAGGGCCCAGTAGGGCAACGGGCAACTTTTAGGGGCTTGACCAGGGAAAACAACCATCATAAGATTTTCAGACAAGCAGGATCCAGAGGATGAAACTGATCCTTGTTTTGTATTGTTTAAGTAAGTTGCTAAAGGAACTCCAATACAATACATGCATCCCACTATCAAATATCAAATATTCCGAACACACAGCCGCTACAGTATGACATCTCCCAGCAGCAGGCAGACATATATATTGGGTCCTATGGCACCACCCATCATGCTTGCCACAGCACAGGCTTTGGAGAGGAAGTGGAATTATGATTTCTTTTTTTTTTTTGAGGGGGGGTGTACAAAGCAAGCCATTTATCAGACGTGCAGGCCCGCACCCGGCCTCAGTTCTGTCATAACATACAGACGGAGACCATAAAACCTGGTGAAAAATATAACACCACACATTGGACCACAGCAAGTTATTATTCCCTATCCATGGACAATAAAACAAAACCAAAACAGATAGAGCAGCAGATGAAACAGCTTTTTTAATTCATACCTCTCCTGCTGACAGCAGTTCAGAAGAATGACCTTGTGAGAGAGCGTGCAAAAAATAAGAGAAAGCTCACAGTCCAAACTGCACAGTCACTTGGTAGAGACTTGTGACGTAGTGATTTTAACACTAGACTGCATGAAAATTTATATATATATGTGCTAAGAATACTAACTTTTCCTGCTATATACTATACCAGATTCAAACATTAAAACAAAACAAATAAACCAAGAAAAAAAGAAATAGAAGTCATGTATAATATAAATGGAATGACACAAAATGAAAGTACTGAATTACTGAAATGCATTTAATACATTTATAAAAGATGCCTTTTGTATGGAGAATGAAGTCTCATACATTGCTCAGCTGTGACTTTTCAAATCTTGACTCAAATCTTTAGTTCTTGTTTTCTAATCGATGCTAAGTCAGGTGATTGGCTGAGTCATGCTAGCAGCTTTACTCTCTTAACCAGTTTTGCATCATTGTCTAGCAGAAATCCTCTTCATCCTATTTTTTAATTTGGATTTGTGACAGCTTTACCTTTTATAGTAAGTTGAACAAATAGCAGACAATTAGAACATTTTGATCTAAAACTGATCTTTAAAGAATTAAAATCATTGAACGATAAAACATCTAAATAATGAAGAAATGTCAACAAAGAAAAAAAATACTACATTATATAGAAGACGCATTTAACATCAATAGCATATACTTTGGCAAATACATATTCACACAAAATTACTGCACTATTTTTCTTTTGCATCCCTTCTGTTTAGTTTGTGTGTGTAAAGCCACGCTTGTTCGCTTGCCCATTCCTGACAGACAAACAGACAGACTTTAGATTTACAGATGAAAAAAATATATGAAATGTCGGTTATGCACTGACGAAGAGTCTTTAAGACATTTAACAGCGATATTATTTGAGCTATTTCCCATAGCGGTCAATGATTGACATTAAAAACTTTAATACCCACTTTTCTTCTGTTTATGCAACGATGATAACAAAACACTGTCACATCAATCTACATCTAAAATATTGGTCACATTTGATAAAATAACAGTAAAGTCCATAAATCCGATTTTAACAACGCAAATATGGAACGATATATTGTAAACTCATCTGCTTTCAGAAAAGATAATAAAGCTGCTAGAATGGCACAGTGAGACACACAGAGCCGTCATGACTTTTAGATTTTTGTCTTGAAGCTGTCATTACCAATAAAAAAAAATTTATAAAAAAAAAACTTCTATACAAAGTGTTAAATAAATTTTCAGTAGTATATACACATAACACAATTTCTGGAAAAAAATTCTAATAATAATTATTTGTATAATTGTATTGATTGAGTTTTTACCAAAATCTGGATGAATTTCATGTCAATATATGAAATATATTTATCAGGTAAAGAAATATATTTATCAGGTAAAAATTAAATTACTTTATTTACTACTTATTGTTTATACACACACATACCATTTGAGGGTTGTCCAAATTGTCCCACATAAAACTATGCTAAAAACCATGATGCTCTATTGTAGATAACAATGTTTTACACTTGAAATAATTACTTGTACTTTTAACCAAGAAGTAAAAAAAAAAGTACATCAACCATAAATGCGTGTAGAAGTTTAGAAACATTTTGAGTCCTGTTCTTCCCTCACAGTGCTTTTGTCTAAATGCCCATTTTTCTTATTTGCACACACACGAGTCCAGTGTGAGAGAGTCCAAAGTCAATAGCTATGAAACTTCAGTAAAGCTGCAGTCAAGGATATTTTATTCACTTAAACATTGCATATTTTCGCTTTCATACAGATGATGCCAATTAAGTTTTCAATGAGTCTGCTAACACTATCCTTTTTTATGTTTACCAACACAACCACAGGTTGTCTTAATAAGCTTTCCTCATTGTGTACAAATCCTATGGTGACACCCTCAAGTTAATGAGCGCTGTTCAGGTAAACCTCACTTCCTGATCTAAAGAGGTGCTCCGGAACCCAGAATCCACTGTATTTAGCGTTCTCATTAGAGAGCCCACCTCCCATAGTGGAATCACTGGTTCAGGTCAAACCTGAGTTATTAAGCTTAACTAAATACAGCTAATAGAACACTTCATCATTAACACATTAGCCCTGCTAGTTGTGTCCCCTTTTTAAAAATTGCTCTGGAGAAATTTAGTTTATTGTCCAGTCAACTGTTTTATAGTGTACACCTCTGCAATACTGTATTTTGTTGGAAATGTTATTTTATTTATTTTTAAGGAAGCTTTGATTAATACAAAGAATAAAATATGCTAGGTTTTAAATAGTAGTCTTTTGCAAGTACAAATGTTAATTTTTTTTATTTTATTTCAAACATTCTATTAGTTTCGTGTTATAACAAATATTTAACAAATATCATAAAAACTAAATTATTTAGGCAAGGCAGGGCAAGTTTATTGATATAGCAGATTTCATATACAATGGTATAAAATAAAAACAAAGAACAAAAATAATTAAACAAATAAAAACAGATTAAAATGTGTTAAAACGGGTTATAAAGGAATGAAAAAAGAAATGAAAGACATAATAGTGTGATCTGTGGGATGTAGCACAGTGCTCATTCAGTTAAGGCACAGCTAAACAGATGTGAAAAGTCTTTATTTAAATGTGCCTAATGTTTGAACACATATGATTATTTCTGGAAGCTGATTCTAGCAGCGGGGGCATCGTGGCTGAAGGCAGATTCATTCCGCTTTGACTGAACTCTTGGAATTTCTAGTTTATCTGATCCTAAAGATCTGAGTGAACTGTTAGGTTTGTATTCAGTGAGCATATCTGTAATGTATTGAGGTCCTAGGCCCTTTAGTGATTTATAGACAATTAATAATACTTTAAAATCTATTCTGAATGTTACTGGGAGCCAGTGTAAAGACCTGAGGACAGGTCTGATGTGTTCTGATTTTCTGGTTAAGGTCAGAATCCTGGTAGCAGCGTTCTGGATGAGCTGCAACTGTCTGACTGTTACTATCAAGATTTACTATCAAGACTAACTGAATATTGTACACTAGTTCCAAATTAATCAATTAATACAAATATATAAAAATGTTTTTATTTAACAATATCAAAAAAAACTTATTTTGACATACCAAAACTAAGTAATTTCAAAGTGATTTTATGTGGTTTCAAGACAGGTTTAATTCACCCAAATTCATACATTTGTTATTTATTTATATATCCCTTTTTATGAAAAATTAAATACATTTTTTCATGTATATATGTATTTTTTATATTATTTAATTTTTAATTTACATTTTACAGTTGAGAAAATCACAGAAACAACAAGCTTTTCATCATGCTGCCTTTGTATAGTCTAGAGGAAAATCTAATTTATCTCAGTAACAAACCTCTCTCATATGAGACTTATTAAAAAAATATCAAAATTGTTTAAGGAGAGTAGGAAATTACAAGTCGGCAACCTGCTATCTTCTGACCCCGCTTCTCAGGGGAAATGAATGTATTTTTACTGACCGAACTCTCCACAGGTAAGAAAGAGCGAGAATATAAGACCCTGTAACCATAGCAACAAACAAGGAGTATATGTCAAGCCGGCATCACTAAATTAGCCATTAAAGCCGGCAGGAAGAGGAACGGAGCAGTGGGCAGGTCACCGCAGGCTAATGGACAGATAAGATGGCAAACATGCACACACCGGCTGCAAGACAAAATGCTTTTAATAAAGGCATCCTTCCAAGCCATACCCTTATGAATGCCACCGGAACGTGTTTATAGGACTTCCCCTCAGAGGGCCGCGTACATTCCTACCAGATCAACAGGAGAGAAAGCGGAAGGAAGGATCAGAAAGGAAAGAAGATTGAGCAAATGAGTGAGTGAGACAGACAAAAGCGAGGGGTGGTGAGGTTCTAATAGTTCACTCAGTTCATGCTATTAGCCGCATCTTTTATTCCCCCTGACACAGGACGGTCTGAATGAATGAATGAAATAATACCGAAATATATAAATAAATGCCAGGCACAGGCACTAACTATGCAGACAGCACATTTGCATTGGATATAATTAGCAGGCTGAGGAGTGTAGCGTGTCCTTGGGGAGCTTCTGTGATAACTGCTTGCTCTTGTATAAGGTTTTCATTTAGGAGTGTCAGAGGGAGCTAGCACATCTTCATTTCGGCCCTCAACCAGCCTTAATTCAGCTTGGGCTGCAGTAACCAGCTTTCCTTTCATAGGCAAAAGACAGGGAGGGAGGGAGGAGGGGGTGTGTAGCGCAAGATAGCGAATGGACAGCGAGTGGCCTGTAATGAATGCGGTTATTAAATTGTTTCAGCTGTAAAAGAGGGGCCCTATTCTTACGCTATTATAAAGAGATCCATTTATCCCCACTGATCGGCCCTCGTCTCCACTCTCCCCCTTTCACTTTGATCAGCAAGCACATTGCTGTGATGTGTCCCATTCAATAGCGAATCTGGGGCAATTTTAATGCTTTTTTACCTCACCACTGCTCCATTTCCACTCTCTCTCACTCCGTTTAAAAATAGCTGTTAATTATAAGTGGAGTTTAAATGTCTTCCGTGACCCAGAAATGCAGGTTGGGGAGAGCGAGAGAAGGAAGAGACCGTGGATTTCCAAGCGTTTACAGTTGTCGGACAGTCACATCTGGGTGCAAATCGAGATTTCCAAGTAAAGAGTGGCACTGAGTTCTTTCAGTACTGAAGTGTTTTGCCTGAACCCAAATTGGGAAGATGGCAGAGAAGATGTTTTTTTTTATTTTTTTATCAGTGGTGGTACCTGCAGAGATGGCTGCGCTGGGACCTGAATACTCCACCTAGAGGGAGCCTGATAAATAAGAAATCAGCCCGAGGAAGTGAATAAAGATGTAAGAAGATGTCTAGTTCCTCTCTTCCCAGTCTAACTGCTCACCTAAGGGATCACACACGCGCATATACTCACTCACAAAAAATAACTTTCATGCTTTGCTTTAATGCCTTGATATGGTGGGATTTTTACTATGGAACATGAGAGGATAGTCAGATGCGCAACACAACATGCTACTGTGCACGCATTCACATCCCCCCACCTTGATGCATACGTACCTCGTTCCATTGTCATCACCATTATCCCCTGCCCTCCAGGTAAGAAGACTACACAATTCCCTATGAGCTGTAACGAAACAGAACCTCCACACTTCAATTCAAAGCTGGGGGCAATGCAGAGGACTTTTCAGGGAAACATCGCCGCACAGCTAGAATTTGATTAGCAGCATGAAACCATAGTCACTGTCAGCTTCACCACACCGCAGAGGTCAATGGGACAGGCTTAAATTCAGCAGACTGTTGAATATGAGATGTTGAACGCAGAGGAGGGCAATGCTATAAATTGTAAGCTGGTAAGAGGTACTGCAGCGTGTCTTATTCATGTGACGGTCAATATAACATGCATGTAGGGAGAGAGATCTGTCTTGTGTTTTTTTTAAGAGTTGAACTCTAAGATATTGGAATTTGCTACTCATTCTGCAAAAAATGTCCTAAAGAGTAGAGAAAAAAAACAACCTAAATCTATTATTTTGAAAGGTTTCAAATTTATACATAAGAGAAGTTGATATTACTATAAAGAAACACTAAGCTGCACACATACAGTGCTGTTGTCACTTTGTTTTGATTGTCAAGCACGGTTCCCACTACACTTATTCTTTCATGAGCATTCATTGTTGTTTTTTTTGTTTTGTTTTAATAGCGAGTTATGAATGTTATTAGGGTTAGGTTAGGTTATGAAACGTATTAAATGGTAAGTGAATTATAATAGAGCAAACTTTTCAGTAATCGTAGTAGTGCTGTGCATTATTTGTTTAACTCTTTAAGGTTTCATGCTGACTGACTGACAGGGCTGTGCGATTCATGAGGCCAGCTTTCAGTTATAATAAACTGTAAAATTATACTTTATTTACAGATAAACGTCTATTGTTCGGCATACAATGACTTTATCTTGTTGGTGTTTATGGTCACTCAGCACTTCATCGCACTTCAGCAGTGTTTATTTGAGCACACAAGAAAATCTGCGCTTGAGCAGCATATATTTGAGGGCGCGCAAGAAGTTTGTGCAGGAACGGAGAAAATAGGCACGCAAGCAAAGAGATTTGCATGCTTGTATTACATAAATGCAATCTCGACTTGTAATACTGTGCTTACGACATTTGTCACTGAAATAACGCCATAGTTAGTTGGAAGATCTGTGTAAAAGGCCTGCCACCACAGCTGGAAAAAAATCCTAGAGGAAACACTGTCACGCATTCATAGATCCCTAAATAGATTGCATACATAATCTGCAAGCACATCACATCGGTGATTTCACTAAATCACATTTTTTTAGTTTACATGGACATGATGAACAACCCAAACACATAAAAATATGTCTGTTATTAGTTAAAACCGTGTTAAAATTGTGAGAACCAAATAGGTGGTTTTGATTTACGTTACTATTTATTTATTGTCATGACTGGAACTGAGGTTAGTTCATTTAAATTTTTTCATGTTGTCTGTTTTTAACACAATTTATTGTAGTTTTGTTTATCAAGTAGTTAGAACTACTGTGTACATTATGTCTTTAACTAGAGTTGAGGGTATTTAATCTTAATTTATTTTATGTTGTCTGTTGTACAGACAATTTTACTACAGTTTTATTTATTACACTTGATATGTTATTTCATTGTGAAATGTTTTGTTATGCACTTCTTATGCACTGAATACATTTAGAATGTATGTATGTAGCTTGTTTGAATAAGCAAAAACAGTTTCCAAAATTGCAAATAAAAAACACATCGCAATATTAGTTCCAAAAATCGCAATATGATTATTTTGTCCATATTGCATAGCTCTATTAGAAACTACAGTCTTTCACCTTTTACAAGTAAATTTCACAAATAATTATAATGAGATTGCAGAAAACACATCAAATTGACCATGAAATTAAGCAGAAAGTGATTAATTACTGAAATAATTTTGCTTTGTTAATGAGTGTTCCAATTACGTACTCAACGTAGTGTACTAAAATACACTTATTATACACAATATTAAATTCCCCATTAGCAGAATGTTGACCATGTACAGATCATATCACCTGAAAATGATTACAAAATTTAAATTTTAAGATTGACTTCTTCCTTCACTTATGATTATCAAATCAGTCCCAGATAGTATCTTGATCATATTACATCCTGTAAACATGTTGGCCAAACTCAGACAGACCCACTAAGCATATCCTCTGAGGAATCCTCTGACCTTCAGTTAAATAAAAGTTGCATGATAGACATTACCCCTGTACTCTATACTGCTTCGTGCTCATTGGCTGCTAGGTCAGCATGCCTGTTACAAAATACCTACACGACCAAACAATGAAGCATGACGATAGATAAGACAAATTACATTTTACATATAACGATTATTCAGTGGTCAGTAACTCAAAGTCTTTAACAGTTTCTTTAGTACATCTCAAACTCAATTCCTGGAGGGCCATGGCTCTGTTTTGCTCCAACCCAAATCAAACACAGCTGATACAACTAATTAAGGTGTTCAAGACCACTAGAGACTATTAAGCAGGTGTGAGTCGGAGGTGGTTGAAGCTAAATTGTGCAGAGCTGTGGCCCTTCAGAATTTGATTTTGAGACCACTGCTTTAGTCTTTTTATCCACGTCCATCCCAAGCTGGAAACTCCACTGGATGTATATAAGGTGAATGTGAATTTGTGCTGACGGAACTTACTTCATTTTGTCATTAGCTTGCAAATCAATAACAGGTGTGAATTAGTTGGCTCATAATTGTGGTGAAATTTGAATTTGAAGATTAGGTCTCATAACCTAATTGTGTAACCCATTTAACAGCACATCAAATTTTGGGACAGTATTATAGATGTAAATACCTGCAACCATTTAAAGGGACACCCCTTGGTTGCGTGGGTTTCCTCTGGGTGCTCCGGTTTCCCCCACAGTCCAAAGATATGCGGTACAGGTGAATTGGGTAAGCTAAATTGTCCATAGTGTATGTGTGTGAATGAGAATGTATGAATGTGTTTCCCAGAGATGGGTTGTGGCTGGAAGGGCATCCGCTGCGTAAAACAAAATGCTGGATAAGTTGGCGGTTCATTCCGCTGTGGCGACCCCGGATTAATAAAGGGACTAAGCCGAAAAGAAAAGAAATGAATGAATGATTTAAAGGGACAGTTCACCCAAAAATGAAAACTCAATTTCAGTAATTTTCCTTCAGCTTAGTCCATTTATTCATCAGGGGTCGCCACGGCAAAATGAACCACCAACTATTTCAACATGTTTTACACAGCGGAGGCCCTTGCAGCTGCAACTCAGTACTGGGAAGCATACACACTAATTCAGAGTCATACACGACAGCCAATTTAGTTTATTTAATTCACCTATAGCGCATGTGTTTGGACTGTGGAGGAAACCCACACCAACATGGGGAGAACATGCAAACTCCACACAGAAATGCAGATCCAGCCGTGACTTGAACCAGTGACCCTCTTGCTGTGAGGTGACATTGCTAACCACTGAGCCACTGTCACCAAAACTGAATTTGCACACTCTTTATTTATTTATTTATTTTTCATAAAAATAAAATATATTGAAGAATGTTGGAAACCAGTAACCACTGACATCAAAAACAAACACTGTGGAATTCAATGGTTATATTTCCAACATTTTTCAACATATCTTCATTTGCGTTCAACAGAACAAAAAGAAAAAAAAATTCAAACAGGTTTGGTCAAGTTAATGATAGAACTTGGTGAACTATCCCATTAATATAGTATTTTACAGCAGATGTATAATGCTTTTTATCAGAAGTACATCTACACGTTATACTATGAATTAGCTTTCGAATGTCAGGATTTTAAGTCACAGATGTCTAACATTGATAAATCATCATGGACCAACAGCAGTTTGAAGTCATTTACCAGCCATTTTCCAAAAACCCTCCTAAAACTGACAGCACACCACTTCATTCTTTGATTTCACTGGAAGAACATTGGTGACCTGTTAACTAATAGACCACTGGAGAAAGTGAAAATCTTTGTAGACCAGGATTCAAAGCAATACATTTTAGTAAATCAAATAACCTCATAGTATATTTCACTTAGGCCCCGTTTACACTAGTGCGTTTTCGTTTTAAAACGCATAAGTTTTGCTACGGTTAAGCCATCAGTCCACACAATGCTGGAGTTTTAGAGCCGCGAAAACAGGGCGTTTTGGAAACGCTGGAGAGGCCGTTTTCATTCATTTTATTCTCAGTGTGGATGGGGGAAACGGAGACCTTTGAAAACGGAGGCGTGGCTGCTGAGATTCGCTACGTGATTGGGGCTTTTGGGTCATTGCGTAACCTTCCCTTATTCGTCAAGCCCCTATTACATGACTATAACGCCACCAGAAGACAGCAGACCAGCCTTCACTGTAAACACTGTATTTTCGATAGCCATAGATGTTTTATATTCATTTGTTACTTTAAGTAAAAACTCAACCTCGTCATCTGTCCTCAAAAAGACCTCTCTTGCTTACTTTGCCGTCACGTTCATCATTCAACCAGCCTTTGTTGACTAACAATAACCAAATGCCGAGCGAGAAACATGCTTCCTGTTTATACTTGAACGCGCATGCCCAGAGTGCACGAATGGTCACGTCATATACGTTTTTGGTGCCGTAGTGTGGAGGGACATCTGTAGAGAGACGCTTGGGTGAAACTCTAGTGTGGACGCGGATCGTTTTCATGCTAAAACGCCGTTTTAAAACTAAAACGCACTAGTGTAAACGGGGCCTTAGATCCATCAAAACAAATTAAGTTCAGATTATTGAGCTCAAATCAGCACAAAGCTCAAATTAATTTGAAAATAAATTAGTTTTCCACAGATCATCTTTTTCCCCCCATAATTTCAACTGATACTACAGTGAAATGAGACTTATACATTTTTCTGTCCATGCACAACAGGCAAAATCCTTTCTGAGCCATTTTTAGAGTAAGAGATTGTCCTTGCGACTTGCGTTCTATGATGCTAATGAGCTTTGAGCTAATGAGCTAGTTTAAGTGCTACAAGACCTTCACCGTGATTCTCGAGAACAGAATGAATATATGCAGAATGCGAGCCAACAATAAAAAAGTAAACATTTAACTGTAAAATGTAGCTTTAAGATACATTTTCTTCTCATTAAGATACAAGCAAACCCCCTTTGAAAGTTCCTGTGGATTCATGTAGGGCAGAGTAAGGTTAAAACGTTGACCCTCTTAAGCAAAGGAGCATGCGAAAAACTTGCTAATTATGTGTTGGGCTCCGCAGAGGCCCAGAACAGAGCTGATTGTGAGTAATACTTTACAGTGCAGAGCATGCATCAGTTTGCCTGAAGCAAGAGCAGAGTGTGAAGGCACTGCGGTCAAGCCCTTTCTCTCCCCGATATCAATCTAATGAGATAACGAACACATGCAAATGAGCCCGTTCTCTAATCTTCTTAACGAGCGCTGATACTCATCAGCTATCTGAGACAAACATCAAACACCCTGACAACACCAGCGAGCGAAAGAGAGCGAGAGAGACGGGAATTTGTGATAACAGCGGACCAACACACAAACACAAACACTCGCATGCTTATGTACATTTACTCACTGAGCACACACGTACACACACTCACAAAAGCAAACATTCATCTTCTCATCAAAGAGCGAGTTCAAACTCATCTTGAAACGTAAAACTATGAGAGCACATAGTACAAAGCGTGCATCTGTAGATTTGGAAGAAATCAGAGCGCTTCAGGGAGACAAAAGGACACAAAGTTCAGAGGGTAATGTTTCGTCAGGGTAAACAGTAATTGAAGAGGAGCGGGGCCATGGTGTTTAATGACAAATGGTGGGTGACCACCATCGGACACTGAAGCCCTTCCCCCGCCTCGCTCTCTCTCTCTGCGGCCCCTTCTGAGTATTATTAACCCTCAGGAATGTGGAGCATTCCAAATGGTTAAAGAGCCAACTGCTGGCCAACAGTAAAATACAGGTCCTGAAACAACACAGTTGCCCTGATCCCGTCTCACTGAGGGCCTCCTGGCACCACTCAACACATAAATCCACAGCCACTGAGGAGAGAAGAGCCATGTATCTGTCTAATTATGTGCGTTTCGTTCCATCAGTCCGTGTCTGCTTCACTGTCTGTCTAGGTCTGCTCTTCATACCTCGTCTGTAAGCCTTACATGATGGAACAGAAAACTGGCATATATGGTATATTGTTCAATATAAATGCATTGGCGTTAGCAAATTAGCAAAATAACAGCTTTTATATTTATGCTATAAAATTAGGGACGCACTGATCTGATAATCAGAATCAGGCATGGAACAAACAGGACCAATCCAAATGTAATACTGTGCATACTATTTTACAAACAGAGTTGCCAGATATAGCTGACTTATTCCAGCCCAAACGCTAAAACCTGCCCAAATGCATGAAAAACCGCCCAAAATATTAGATTATTATTTTATTTCATTTTAATTGATTTAAATTACCAAAATTAACCTAGTTACTTTAACTGTCATAATTTTAACCATACAGCAAGGAACCGGATCACATTGAAGCACTGCCCCCTCTCACCCACACACTGCACTTAATGTTATGTAGTTTACGCTACTTATTAGAGTATGTTTTACTTTCGAACTGGGGTGCAAATTCATCCTATATGATGTTTTAGATTTTTTTGACCATAATTAGGAGCTGCTTGTCAGGCAGACAATGCTTCTGTTTGTTCTTGCTGTCAACTGCGTAATAATTATCAATAAGTGTTACAATAAACCGCTGTGAGTTTAACTGCAGGTGCTGTGTGATGCGCGTGCATGCAAAGGGGAGTCGGAATTGTCCAGGGAGTTTTTTTTTTTATACAACTTTACCTCCTCTTGCGATTGGGCCCATCTAGTTTGTGCTATGCACTGGTCACTACTAACTGAATGGAGTAGGAGCACACCGTTATGTTTTGTTAAATAAGTTGCATATAAAATTTATGTTTCAAAACCAAATGAATGATCTTATAAAACTAAAAATTTGAAGAAAAAATATTATCTAGGTTTCGTGATACACTTAATTGCTTTTATTTGCTCACACTGAATGTTTTAATTAATATTCATTCATTCATTTTCTTTTCGGCTTAGTCCCTTTATTAATCCGGGGTTGCCACAGCGGAATGAACCGCCAACTTATCCAGCATTTGTTTTACGCAGCGGATGCCCTTCCAGCCGCAACCCAACTCTAGGAAACACATCCATACATTCTCATTCACACACATACACTATGGACAATTTAGCTTACCCAATTCACCTGTACCGCATGTCTTTGGACAGTGGGGGAAACCGGAGCACCCGGAGGAAACCCACGCAACCACGGGAAGAACATGCAAACTCCACACAGAAATGCCAACTGGCCCAGCCGGGGATCGAACCAGCGACCTTCTTGCTGTGAGGCGAACGTACTAACCACTAGGCCACCGTGGCGCCCGTTTTAATTAATATATAAATGGAATATTTGGTTTTGCCAAACTTTTGTGCATTCATGTTGTTCATAAATATAATTTCACTGCTGAATACACACTAACTTAATATTCATTTTCCTTTGGCTTAGTCCCTTTTTTTCGTCAGTGGTCACCACAGCGGAATGAGTGGATGCCCTTCCAGCCGCAACCCAATGCTGAGAAACATCCATACACTCTCACATGCACACTCATACACTAAGGCCAATTTAGTTTCTTCAATTCATCTAGTGCATGTCTTTGGACTTATGGGGGAAACTGGAGCACCCGGAGGAAACCCATGCCAACACGGGGAGAACATGCAAACTCCACACAGAAATGCCAACTGACCCAGCCGCGACTCAAACCAGTAACCTTCTTGCTATGAGGCCACAGTGCTAACCACTGAGCCACCGTGTCACCCTCTAACTTAAAATATGAAAATATATTTATTTTCTGTTATAATGCAGTAGTCTGTATTCAGTAGATACAGTAGATCCATAGATTCAATGTTTAACACATAAAAAATTGATAATAATCTTTTGACACACAAAATAATAATATTGTAATAAAATTATATTTGTCTCAACTGATACTCTGACTGAAAAAAAAAACTCTGACTGTCCTTCCATAATCTGAAGAACATGCTTTTGATAACAAAAGTATTTGGTTAAAAAGTCAAACCACAGCAAAGAATGTGAGTCATTATTTTACTTTGTAAGGAATGCATAACAAAAACAAAAAGCTTATAGAAAATAAAGTATGCAGCCCTTTTATTTTTTAGAACAAATAAAACAAATGAAATAGCAAGCATATACAAGCGTATGCAATCGTATCACAGCAATATGCTTGATTAAAGGGTGAATAACTCTGTCAAACATTAATATAATATAATATAATATAATATAATATAATATAATATAATATAATATATTATAATATAATATAATATAATATAATATACTATAATATAATATAATATAATATAATATAATATTCATTCATTCATTCATTTTCTTTTCGGCTTAGTCCCTTTATTAATATAATATAATATAATATAATATAATATAATATAATTTAATAT
>CAIGQQ010030532.1:469823-491270 GCA_903798035.1 Danio albolineatus | reverse complement strand
TAATATAATATAATATAATATAATATAATATAATATAATATAATATAATATAATATAATATAATATAGGCGCCACGGTGGCGTAGTGAGTAGCACGTTCGCCTCACAGCAAGAAGGTCGCTGGTTCGATCCCCGGCTGGGCCAGTTGGCATTTCTGTGTGGAGTTTGCATGTTCTCCCCGTGGTTGCGTGGGTTTCCTCCAGGTGCTCCGGTTTTCCCCACAGTCCAAAGATATGCAGTACAGGTGAATTGGGTAAGCTAAATTGTCCATAGTGTATGTATGTGAATGATAATGTATGGATGTGTTTCCCAGAGATGAGTTGTGGCTGGAAGGGCATCCGCTGCGTAAAACAAATGCTTGATAAGTTGGCGGTTCATTCCGCTGTGGCGACCCCGGATTAATAAAGGGACTAAGCCGAAAAGAAAATGAATGAATGAATAATATAATATAATATAATATATGGCGCCACGGTGGCCTAGTGGGTAGCACGTTCGCCTCACAGCAAGAAGGTCGCTGGTTCGATCCCCGGCTGGGCCAGTTGGCATTTCTGTGTGGAGTTTGCATGTTCTCCCCGTGGTTGCGTGGGTTTCCTCCGGGTGCTCCGGTTTCCCCCACAGTCCAAAGACATGCGGTACAGGTGAATTGGGTAAGCTAAATTGTCTGTAGTGTATGAGTGTGAATGAGAATGTATGGATGTGTTTCCCAGAGATGGGTTGCAGCTGGAAGGGCATACGCTGCGTAAAACAAATGCTGGATAAGTTGGCGGTTCATTCCGCTGTGGCGACCCCGGATTAATAAAGGGACTAAGCCGAAAGGAAAATGAATGAATGAATAATATAATATAATATAATATAATATAATATAGGTCCACTCTGGGTCCACTAGGTCCACTAAGTCCACTCTGATGCCATGCCACTGGGAAATGACGTCTGACTCACATTTAATGTACATTACATAACTGATTCATTTTTACGTTTAATAATGTATACCCTTTCATTCCTCTCACTTCTGCCTGCACCAGATTAGATCTAAGAATCATAAAATGTCATTTGCACACTATACATGGTCTTGAGAAGATTGGAGTCAAGTCAAGTGGGGGTCTTCGCCTCAGGTGATCTTTAAGGACATTGCTTCTGTGCAGTGTCTACAGGGCCAGTCATCCACAAAAGTGATCTGTGGTATAACGTCGGTGCCTGTGTGACCTTTCATCGTGCCCTTCCCCCTGCCTTCTTTGGGACCTGAGACCCTTCTCTGACATTTAACGCTAAGCCACCTATTACAGCCAGTACACACTTCTTAGCACCAAGGGTTCAAACACCAATACAAAATTCCCATCTGTATCTATTAATTACAGAAGAGCATGTTTACCGACTGCATACTGTGAATGGCAATCTCTCATTCATATCAAGAGGCCATGTGTCACGGACATCTGATATTCATGACTTTGACAACCTCTACCTCATTTTAGATGGTAAATAAATGGATAATCCTGTGATTTAATAGTTTATATAATTATAAATGTATTATATTATACTGAAACCATAACCTCAGTGTGTCAACTGAGCAATACTTCACCAGCTGAGCTCTTAGTTGAACACAGATCACAGTCAGTAAATAACGGACACAATTTCAGGATGCGTGTCTAGTCTCATTTCATTGACACCAGATATTAGAGTTATGATATGATAAAATTAGCTAGACATCTTTGCAGAACACCGGAGAGTGACACAAAGTGTTGTGTATTAATTCAAACTGTCAAAGAAAATTATAGTTAAATGTTATTTTTGCTTGTCTCTGATATAAAAAGCTGTGATACAACCTGCTATATTTAAGTGTCACATATGCTTATGCCACCTCTATGCTTACATGCAGTTTCAAGAGTGAAACTGCAATGACTTGACTTGAAATGACTTGGTGGAAACCGTAGCATATGTTCTACTACATTTAAACTATTTGAAATTGATCATTTGTAATTGTATTGCCATATTACTTGCTTTTTATTATGGTTAAATTCTAAATTCTTCCAAAAAATTTTTTACTTTTTTGTTTAACAGAACAAAAATACTAAGAGTGAGCAACTAGTTAGTAAAATTAATTTGTTTGGGTTAGCTATGCCTTTAACAGTTACATCCTACTGGTTATAGCATAAATGTGGCAATAATAAAGAGAAAAATCTCTCCAAGAAATATTGAAATCTGAACTCAGTTAATAAGAACTGGATTGGATAATCAGAAATAAAATACCCAACCCTAGTTATTTTCCCAAATGAATTATGGATGAATAATTTTCTTCATTAATCATTTTAAGAAACATTGAATACCAGAGGGTCAATGGATTGCAATGGATTAATGCTAATAAATTTAACTCAGATATTAGATATAAGTAAACAAAAACGTACGGTGGGAAAAATGGATATGGTCAAAAGATCAGATTAGTGAATCAAGACTTGAAAATGAAAGACTTGAAAATGCAATCTAAACATTCTTTAAGAGTGAGCTCTTGAACTGTTGCCATTCATTCATTCATTCTCTTGTCGGCTTAGTCCCTTTATTAATCCGGGGTCGCCACAGCGGAATCAACCGCCAACTTATCCAGCATATATTTACGCAGCGGATGCCCTTCCAGCCGCAACCCATCCCTGGGAAACATCCACACACATTCACACTCATACACTATACGGACAATTTAGCCTACCCAATTCACCTATACCACATGTCTTTGGACTTGTGGGGGAAACCGGAGCACCCGGAGGAAACCCACGCAACCACGGGGAGAACATGCAAACTCCACACAGAAATGCCAACTGACCCAGCCGGGGCTCGAACCAGCGACCTTCTTGCTGTGAGGCGAACGTGCTAACCACTAGGCCACCGTGGCGCCCTGAACTGTTGCCATGTCCACTTAATTTAAGCAATGCTTCTAGAGCATCTTCGGGCTTAAGCGATGCAGTTTATCAAAATAGACATGTCAAGATAATTTTATATGCATCTTTTTTATTTCTACGATATATGAGTTCATCATAAGCTTGTTCTTGCTGTTTTTGTATCAAAATGTGTCAGCTAATGAAGAGATATACTTTGTTCCCCGTGAAATCTCACCACAATGCACTCACTGGCTACTTTATTAGGTACACCTTCCAAGTACAGGGTTGGACCCCATTTTATCTTCAGAACTGCTTTAATCCTTCGTGGCATAGATTCAAAAAGGTACTGGAAATATTCTTCAGTGATTTTGGGTTATATTGAAATGATGGCATCACACAGTTGCTGCAAATTTGTTGGCTGCACATCCATGATGCAAATCTTCCGTTCCACCACATCTCAAAAATCATCTATTGGATTGAGCTCTTGTGACTGTGGAGGCCATTTGAGTACAGCAAACTCATTGTCATGTTCAAGAAACAAGTCTGAGATGATTCACGCTTTATGACGGGTTACATGCTGGAAGTAGCCATTAGAAGATGGTGGTCATATAGGGATGGACATGATCAGCAACAATACTCAAGTAGGCTGTGGAGTTGGCACGATGCTCAATTGGTACTAATGTGTCTAAAGCAGTGGTGGACAAACTTGATCCTGGAGGGCCGGCATCCTGCACAGTTTAGCTCCAACTCTAATTAAACACACCTGCTTATAGATTTAGTGATCTGGATTCCAGTGACACTGATTAGGACATTCAGGTGTGTTTGATTAGTGTTGGAGCTAAACTGTGCAGGACAACGGCCGTCCAGGACCGAGTTTGCCCACCCCTGGTCTAAAGTGTGCCAAGAAAAGATACCCCACACCATTACACCACTACCTGCCTTAACCATAGATACAAGGCAGGATTAATCCATGCTTTCATGTTGTTGACACAAAATGCTGACCCTACCAGCGAATGTTGCAGCAGAAATCAAGACTCATTAGACTAGGCAACGTTTTTCCAATCTTCTATTGTCCAATTTTGGTGAGCCTGTGTGAATTGTAGCCTCAGTTTCTTGTTCTTAGCTGACAGGAGAGGCACCCGGTGTGGTCTTCTGCTGTTGTAGCCCATTCGCCTCAAGGTTGGACATGTTGTGCGTTCAGAGGTGCTCTTCTGCATAGCTTGGTTGAAATGAGTAGTTATTTGAGTTGCTGTTGCCTTTCTATCAGCTCGAACCAGTCTGGCCATTCTCTTTGGCATCAACAAGGCCATTGGACATTCTCTGGTAACCCTAGAAATGGTTGTGCGTGAAAATCCCAGATTAGCATTTTCTGAAATACTCCACCAACAACCATGCCACATTGAAAGTCACTTAAATTCCATTCTGATGCTCAGTTTGAACTGCAGCAGATCGTCTTGACCATGGTTGTGTCCAAAACCGCATACTTCCATATTATGTAGTATGCTAAAATCGGTATGTGAGCCGAGTAGTCTGTCTGAATTCATTGAATTCTAAAATCAGTATGCGAAAAGTACACGGACAACTTACTACTTCCGGCGAGATTCTGAAGTGCGCATCCCATGCACACTGCGCTATCCCATGAAGCCCCGCGAGCGAATTCATGAATGGAAGTAAAGCGACACAACTGACGCATGTAGGTCACGTGACCATGACAAATACCGAAATACAGTGTGTATGTGGCTCTAGTGTGAGCATCTAACACATTCACTGCAACAGTTTTGAAATGTATCTCCTAGTACAAATTACTTCCTCTCAATCTATCTGAGTGGCAGTAATTTGTATGGCAGTTTTACAGTTGTAAGTAAGTTAAAACCAAATGATGAGAGTGTATTCCTGGCA
This sequence comes from Danio albolineatus, assembly GCA_903798035.1. Taxonomy (NCBI): domain Eukaryota; kingdom Metazoa; phylum Chordata; class Actinopteri; order Cypriniformes; family Danionidae; genus Danio; species Danio albolineatus. The sequence continues at coordinate 486,508 of CAIGQQ010030532.1, read as the reverse complement.
ACAATGTGACTTTGACTCAGCATGGCTTTACATCAAACCACACACACACACAACAAAATGAGGAAAAGAACAGTGTCAAATCCCCCCTCTCTCTCTTTCTATTTTAAGAAAGCGCTAGGACTTGCTTGGACCATCCCCACAGGAGCAAGAAAAATGCTGGGATTCAGAATCCAGCTCTGTTTTTCACACGAAAAGTGTGGGAGAGAGAAAGAGAGGATATTTCTAGTGACAGAATGCATGGTCTAAGTAAAAGACTACAAATAAGAGAGAGAGAGAAAATATCCGGTCATTTGAAAAAGTCCCCTGGAAAAGCTCCCAGAATGAATGGAATAGTGGAATATGTACCAGTCAGGCCTCTGGGAAGGAATCCAAGACGGATATTTAGAGTAGTGGAAGTAGAGGGAACCAGCTGATGTTGGGAGAGAGAAGGATGAGCAAATGTATAGAGGTGAGAGGAGATGTTGCTGTCATAATGGATTTCAATCCCCAGCACTGGGACTTCCATAGTCCTCAGCAAGCACCATATGAATGATAGCATGTGTGTTTGAGTATGAAACTGTACAAATGGATTGTCTTTGTCTGTGACACATTTAATCAGACCTGTCCACTGATCTACAGTGCCATGTATGGTAAGAAATTCAGATGTTGGATCACTCCTATATGACATGCCATAGCAAAATGTCAAATACTCTCTTTGATCAAAATTAGGAGTTACTTAAAAGATGTTTAAGTTTCCGGTCACATTCCACAAATTTGTGACAGTGCTGCATCTGCATATTTAGATTTCATTTATGTAGTGTTTATTGGTGATGATGGCAAATTTGGTCAAAGATAATGCAGTAAACCATAAATAACAGTCATTTTAATGCATTCAAAAATATACCTTTGTGTAAAAATAAATAATAGCATAAAATCTAAAATCATTCATTCATTGTCTTTTGGCTTTGTCCCTTTATTTATCAGTGGTTGACACAGTGGAATGAACTGCCAAATTAATCAGCACGTTTTACACAGCAGATGCCCTTCAAGCTGCAACCCAGTACTGGGAAACATGCATGCACGCTCATTCACACAGATAGACTACGGCCAATTTAGTTTCTTCAATTCACCTGCAGCGCACATGTGTTTGGACAGTGGGGGAAACCTGAGCACGCAGAGGAAACCCACGCAAGCACAGGGAGAACATGCAAACTCCACACAGAAATGCCAACTGACCCTGCCGAGACTTGAACCAGTGACCCTCTTGCTGTGAGGTCCTAACCACTGAGCTAGGTTGGCCATCAAAAAGAATGTCATAGTAAATTAGAATGTACTATTTAAGTATCATAGTGCACCACCAAAATATGAATTAAGTATTATTTTTAATACTTTATCCTTTAAACCAAAAGCGTTTACTTATTTATCAGCAAGAAAATTAAAATAATTTATTTAATTCGTTATTTAATGCAATAACCACTTTTTTTTAACATATTCATTTTCAGATCCCATGTCCCATGTATGGATGAGAAAGATTCAATGAAACGATATGCTGAAACATCTGCCCCTTGGTCTGTTTTTATGACACTGCACTTTTGTCACTTCTTTACTTTTTGTATATGGAAAATGTAGATGGTTTTCATAAAACATTTTTTTCTAACTGCATTTTTCCAGTGTGCAGTCAACTTCAGCTACTTGGTTGTCTAAAGTACTTCTTTTTGTTTACCCACTTGACAATTCTTTGCTTTTCTTTCTTATTTGAGTGTACACAAATCCTGTCCTTTCATAAAGCGAGTTTGTGTATATTGACCTGTGTGTGCGTGTGACAGTGAAATAACTGTCATACTTGACAAATGCCATGGTGTACATTGAAATGTTTTCATGGGATGTAAGTGTGTGCTGAGGCCACAAAACACTCACACACATCCAATCATGCGGCATGTAAACTCATTATTGTCTTTTTAGAAAAATAAAAAACGTTCGAACTTGACATTTTACTGTTTTGTGCTGAATCAATGCCTTTTGTAAAAAAGTAATTATAATACATACTTCACATGACTTGTGAATGCATACACACTCCGTTTTGAATATGATGCATTTAAAAGGCATGGAATTTCTTCAATGGTTTACAAGTAGTGCATCTACAAGCATACTATACAAGTACTATAACTCTTGTGAGCCGATACTTTTTAGAGAATTAAAAAAATATACACTGCAATCTCCACACTTGCAGTATTTGCACTTGACCAGTTGTCTATTTACCTGTTTTCTGTCTATTTACTTTTGAAATGCATAATAAATATATATTAAATAATAAACTATGTATTACAACCTACACAAAAAGCATAAAATCTGGATGTTTGAATTCCTGAACATGATGAATGATACACTTAGGGTGCTTTCACACTAGCATTTTTGGTCCACACCCAAGTTTGTTTGACGTCAATGTGCAATACATTTAGCTAGTGTGAATGTGTCTTCTGAACTCGAGTGCACACCCTCAAACCGTACCCGAGTCAACCTGAAAGAGGTTGTCTGGGGTACAGTTCATGTGAACTCTAGTCCGGTTGACTTGTAATATGAATGCAATCATCAAATACTGGAACTGAACCGCTAACTGTACAACAAACTTCAGTTTTCATAACGTTCATTTGTGTGTGTATGTCTGTGTATGTCACCTACCCTGACGACAAGCGGGACTGACCCAGTACAAACAGTGATGATGTCTGCTTGTCTCATTTTTTGAGATTTTTTAGATAGACCAAGTCGCTCTCTGTATTTTGGTTTTGATATTTGGCTTTGAAGCGTGATATGCATACGTCTCCATTTTGGCGCTTTGATTTCGTGGCCGTCACCTAGCAACAGCTGTACACAAAACAGCAGCTTGATGATGCAAGCGTACCGGGTTTCAAAAGGGAAAAAAGACAGTGTGAATGCAGACCAGCCACCTTGGGTTCGGACCGGTCATTCGGACCAAGTGTGAAAGCACCCTTATCCTCAAATACAGCTTCAAATTGTTATTGCTGATTACGTGGCTTAAGTGTGTGTTAAGGGCACAAATCTTTGGCAATTTTTTAAATCTGAGAGAGTCTTACACTGTATGCTGTGTGATTCAATAGACTGCATGTGTGGTATGGGACAGAGGCCAGTGTAGTGTGATTCCCAAACAAATTAGTTGGGTCTTCAAATAACATGTTAATGATTTGAATCATGCAGATGTATCATTCCCTGCCTACGATGAATCAATCAAAAATAACTGCAGACAGTAAATCAACACCATACTGACTTATTGAGCTGCATCATTATTTTCAGTGATGGTTTTATCAATATGGAGCATTTATTTTCTATCAGTATTAATAGTGAATGTCTGCACATTTGTAATATTTGTGTCTTGTATTAAGTTTAAATTAGTGAGAGCTATGTACTGTATACAATTAAAGGAGGACACTGTAAAATATAAGTCTACTCTTTATGAAGTGCAAAACATTTTGTTATCCCTCATTTAGGCCCCGTTTACACTAATGCATTTAAATTTTAAAACAGCATTTTAGAATGATCCATGTCCATGCTGGCGTTTTACCTAGAGTTTCTGAAAATATCTCCGTCCACACCACTCTGCTGAAAACGCACATCGCGTGACCATGCACACCCTCTGGCATGAGCTGCAGCATATGCAGAGGTCTGAGCTCCAGGCAGTCAGCAGGTGCTTTACGCACACCTCCCCAGGTAAGAGCAGCGCATGTTGGAGAGTTCATCAAGCATATACCGCTGGATCTCATCTCACTATAGTTGATAAACATGATATTTAATTCATCAAGACCCTTCTGTCTTTTGAATCTATTACTTTTTTTCAGGTAACGTGTTTTGGCCGAGCGCAAAATAAGATAATATATTATTACGTAACCATGTGCACTGTCTCTGCACATTTTACTGCTTGCCTTTATTTACTATATTGTATAAACTTACTGTACATTATACCTTCATAATGGCCATCATTGATTATTAAAACTGATATTCAGCAAAGGAGACAGGGTATGCTTCGCAATTTTCAATAAAAATGAAGGTAGACAGTTATGTTATTGGTTATAACTCTAGTTATAGCTCTTTTTTTTGTCATAAATATGCCTACAGTGAATATGACAGTATAAATTTGTAGCTACACGATGCCTCAACATATTTGGTGTCTGTTAAGTTGTTAATACTGTAGCAAAATGAAAATATCATGTTTTCATTTTATTGTTAGGATAGTGAAAAAACAACGTAGCCTGGGTGATGTGACTATAATGTTATAAGTACACTGTTCCCTTTAAAGATTTACCAGACATGTCCTCGGGAGTTTGTTTGCCATATCGAACTTGCGAAGTCTGAACTGCAAGACTGCAAGACTGAACTTTGTGCACTCAACATTGAGAAAAAACTCCAATCCCGAATGTCTGCAGCCACTCCTCCATTTCAGATGCTTCCGTTTCCCCTATCCACACTGACACGGAGTAGCAGCATTTTAATTTGAAAACAGCCTCTTCAGCATTTTCAAAACGCTTCGTTTTCAGGCCTCGAAAACTCCAGGGTAGTGTGGACAGATGGCGTAATGTTGCAAAACATATGCATTTTAAAACTAAAACGTACTAGTGTAAAAGGGGCCTTAGATCACACTGCTTTTACAGTGAAGAAACCATTATTTGTCTTTCAAAAAGCCATAAAACATTCATTTTCTTGTCGGCTTAGTCCCTTTATTAATCCGGGGTCACCACAGCGGAATCAACCGCCAACTTATCCAGCATATTTTTTACACAGCGGATGCCCTTCCAGCTGCAGCCCATCTCTGGGAAACATTCATACACACACATTCCCACTCATACACTACGGACAATTTAGCCTACCCAATTCACCTGTGCCACATGTCTTTGGGCTTGTGGGGGGAACCGGAGCACCCAGAGGAAACCCAGGCAATCACGGGGAGAACATGCAAACTCCACACAGAAATGCCAACTGACCCAGCCGGGGCTTGAACCAGTGACCTTGCTGTGAGGCGAACGTGCTACTCACTACGCCACCGTGGCGCCGCCATAAAACTTAACAAAGGGAATAAACTAGATTACAGAGATGATTAAACAGAGAGATGCCATTGAAAAGGCCATATACACACACAAAAATAAATGTGAATTAAAGTATTTACTAATTTAATAAATATAGATTATAGCAGTCAATAAATAAGTTAGATGGTTGCCAAAACAACCATGACTACTTATTTTACTTCAGACATTTTATATGGTAAGAAAATTTAAACAGAAACGTTGCATTTCTGCACTATTTTCATGTTTTTTCTTTTAACATTTTTATGCTTTATTTACAGGTGAAAATTCTGTAATTGATAGATGCAGTAGTGAACAAGACAAAGAAAAAAACAAAACTGGAGCAAACCCTCAAGCAGGCAATCCCACACTATCAATGAACTCCAGGCTTCTCTCTTATGTAAATCTTCCACCTGTAGAAACTGTGCATCAACCTGCCTGAGGTTGATTGTGCTCTACATAATGCATTACTGTAAAAGCAAGTGTCTGTGTCCGTGTTTGTGCGTTCCCTCACGTACGTTTTATCCCTCTCTCTGGTCCCTCTCTGCCACTGTATACCCTCAAATCCGCTCCACTGTGCTTCCAAATCTCCCATTCCCTCTTCCATCCAATAACATCTTAATTAGGCCTGTCCCAGAGCAGGAAGCGTGTGGCTTAGGAGGAGAATTAAACTAGGCCGGGCTGCAGTACAGGTGCCTTTTCTCCTAAAGCCACCTTACAGAGCAAACATTTACTACGGCTTCACGCTTCTATTTCCAGGTCTGGAAACACAGTCCAGATGCACATGCGGGACTTTTACTGCAGCTGTTCGCCATGAACTGCTGCTGCTATATTCTGAATGCCAGCTGTCCTTCAAAGATGATCGTGGGTTAGGTTTCTTGCCACACTTTGTAATTCAATTTCATTAGTTAATGTATTTACTGATATGAACCAAGTTTTAGGAATACTTATACATCATTTATTAATGAGTTCAACTACTAATGCATTACTAAAATACTAATTCATGCTTAATAACATTAGTTAATGGACTGTGAGTTGGCATGGACTAACATTAAACAACAATTAACATTAACATAAATAAATACTGTAATAAATGTATTGTTCATTATTTGTTTGTTTATGTTAATAAAAATGCACTAACTAACATTAACTAATTCAACCTTCCTGTAAAGTGTTACTCAAGTTTCTTTAGGCAAAACAAAACTATTGGCTTAAAAATAAGCAACACAATAAAATAATATGATAAAAATAATAGTACGGGGGATGTAAACTAAAAGCTAAGAGTATTTTTTTATAAATAAAAGAATGAATAAATGGAGTGAGTGAATGAATGAATAAATGTAATATTATGTTTTAAAATTAAAACTGCTGTCTTTAATACTTTAAATGATGGTTGTCTTTCAAAACAGATAAGCCAAAAATGAAATCGGTTTTGTGCATTTGAAGTACACAAAAAGCATGTTTTTATACACACTGTACATCATTGAATAAACAATCAAACAAATGAATGAATGAATAAAATAACACATTTTAGAAATATTTGTATGTATTGTGTTTACACTGTCTACCTGACTATAATTAAATAAACTGATCTGTTTGAGTGACCATACTGATCACTGTCATTTGTGTCACAAAATCATGACCTGTGTAAATAAAATGTAAAAATAATATAATTTTGTATTCAGTTTTATGATAATTTGTGACACTGACTTTGCTGTATGTAAATAATATAATGACTTGTACACATTACAGTCAGTAGGCTATAATGTATAATTAAATATCCTACTTTATTCCATCATAACTCATAATTTTTGACAGGTCTGTGCTGATCAAGCAATTTATTAAAATAAAATTATTTCTGTGAATTAGAATATATTAAATGAAATGTAATAAAATCAGTGCAAATGTAATATGACCAGATTTATATTCAGATCAATTATAACTTATAATTTATGACAATGACCTTCCTGATCCCTTAATTTGTGATCATATGTATGAATTGTACATATTACAGTATATTATATTTAAGAGACAAATTAAATATTTGATGGTTTCATTATAAATTAAAGGCCATTCTGATCCAGCATTTTTTTTAAACTCTGTGCAAATATCATTTGCATAGTGTTTTATTCAATATAATATAGTTACATATTCTATCTACTTATATTCTATTCTATTAGTGGCACTGACCATACTGGTCCACTTTATTGTGCTCATTTTTAAAATAAAATAATTTGATTTGCGTATACATTAGTGGGCTAAGTGATGCATATTTAATTTATTTACAATTTATTTGTGGCATGGGGTGCCAACTTCTAAAAGAAAGATCAAAGAAGCAAAGAAAGAAATCCAGAAGGGTTTAAAGTCTATAAAGAAGGCTCACGGGTTATGGTGGAGATACACGCCCAGCTGATTCTGGTGGTCTTATGGGCCCAGTAGGGGGGAGGCTTTGTAAGATTGGGCGAAGGGTTGGCTGTTTTCACACCGCTTTAATAGTCACTTGACTTGAGTGGCGGAAAAGGGACGGACTGGGTCAGCCTCCCCTGGGCAGTGGAGCAGGGACTAAAGCAGTCGAAAAAAAATTGTTGTAACACTGTTGCAATATGGTAAGGTGATCATGTGACTGTGTGGGAAAAAAACTGACACATGTTCTGCTGACATAACACAATGTTATGTGTTAAAGTGTTCACAGTGAATTTAAAGAGAAAGATACACTATACAGCAAATTCTTTACAAATGAGTCAATCATAAAGCATTTTTTACTAGTTTATAGATGATTTATGCCATAATGAATATGGTTATGTTGGCACAATTTCAAGACCAATGTACTGTATTGCCTGTAGCTTTTGTATGGTCAATATATGAGCTCACCAGGGACCATACTTGGCTAACAAACAATAAAACTATGCAATAAGAGCCGAAAATAAACATCTATAATGTATATAGTGGTGGCTGTGGTGCAAACAAGATATATTTATTTTACCTAGAAACAGAAAGCAGTGACGTTTTATTACGTTATTTATATTATTACGTTGTAATTATTTATTACGTTCATAATGAACTAACAAATGGTAAATATTACACGAATCTAGTGAACAGAAATGTGGAATATAAACGTGTTTGCTTAAGCAACAGTGACATTTTTACCTTGCTTTTACATGATCTGTTGCTCTGTTGTCTAAATGTTCTTCAAGGACACACGCACGTGTAACGTTACATTCAAAAATGAAATTGTGATGCTAATTTAACTTACCCTCAGGTCATCCGACATGTTGGTAAGTTTGTCTATCAGATGAAGACGATCATTCGAGAAGATTTCTAGCTGAAACCACGACGCTAACGGCTACGGTCACTTTAAGAATCAAAAAGGCACATAAAAAATACAAAACAAAATTAATGTCAATAAACACATGCTTCCTGGCGATACATTAAAGCAAGAAACAAGAAACTGTACATTATATAAGGTCACCTGTATACTCGTTGTAATTGTGATGCATAGATTTGATTGAATCGTGTGCAGACCTCTCGGCTCAAATGGGTTCATTCGTTTGAAATTCAAACTGATTCACCAGTTTGTCACGTAATCACGCGGTGACGCAACATAGAGCAATTATATTTTTACGCCAAAGTAAATGTTTAACAGTTTTATAGAGTATAAATTCAATAAAGTAGTTTTCATAAACTCACCTTTTACATAAAATATAATCAAATTATTTCAATCAGTTTCTGCTCAGTTCACACACGTGCTTTTTTTTTTCAAGAAACTGTATAATACAACTTACAATACAGTAAAAGAGATCAGTTCCTTTACACAACATTTACATAACACATATACATAAGAGAAGTAAATCAAAACAAGAGAGAAGAGAGAGAGAGAAAAAGAAAAGATTCACATAGCATGAAAGATCTCTCATATTTACTCAAAAAAGAAGCACATTTCTTATTATCAATTAACCTAAGTCATTTAATTAAATGTTCTATTTCACATAAAAAGTCTATAAAGTTCACACACGTGCTTGTCTACAGCAATTACTTGAGGCTGACATCGTTTCCGTTAACTGAACAGCTGAAGTCCCTGTAATGCTAAATGGTATGGCGAAAACTGGCGTCATGAGATAATATATTCCGGAATACTATTTCTCTTCAAGTCGGAATGACTATCTGGTTTGCCTAAAAGTGTGCTTTTGTTGAGTAATTTAACTGGTGAACTGGTTCAAAAGAAGGTTCTAGGAATGAAACTATGAATTGCAAAAGGTAACAGTTTAAAATAACAAAAATATTAATGGAAAATGAAAGCAGAAATTAATAAAAAAGGAAAAATAACAATGTAAAAATATATAGGAATAAATTAAATTTAAAAAAATGTTAAAAATTTAACTAGCAGTGTAATATTCATATTTTGAACGTCACAGTATTGTCATATTTTGAGCATCATTTAAAGATAGGCTCTCAATCCTGATCTCAGACTATAGTCCTTCTAGGGTCTGGTCGCTGCAGCAGATGCTGTCTCACCGGGGTAAATTAAGACACTGCAACAGAAACCAAACCAATAATCTTCAAATCCAATACACTTCCACTTGTTGTCCCAAACACAACTACAAAAAACAAACAAACGAACAAACAAACAAACAAACAAAAAACTATAAAAAAATTCTATAAATTGTTTTAACCGTTACAGCTTATATCAGAAAACACATCATTTTACATAATTAAAAAAATAATAAAGGAGCAGCTAATCAATCATAATGACTATCTAAAGCAGGAAGATTTTCAGTGGTGAGATTTTATTTCATTTTATGCATGCTGTAGGTTAGTGTGCTCTTCCTCAGCATCATTTTTAATTTACTGTTGGGGAGAACATGCAAAGTGACATGTCAACAACACGAACCAAAGTCTTCCAGGTCTTAGCTACAATTACAGTGTCATGAGGGTCAAAGTAGACATTGTTCATGGCGGCCCATATGCTGGCTTGATGAAAATGTGTTACAAACCTAAACAGGTTTAAGCAGTTAGAAGTACAGACAACTCATTTCAGGCAGTTCAGAATTGGTTCTTTCTTTTTAGTAGACAATGGATCTTTCTTAATATGGATTGTTAAGCAATCTTGCCTTTTTGCGTTCTCGTCCATCATCATCATCAACTGTCAAAATTCAATTGCGATACTCAAGACCACAAGAACAGAGGATGTATGAAAGAATCCAAATGTGTTATCAAGGGTCTTTTGCAGAATGCATCAAATGCAGACTTGAGCGTGTGTACTCTCTTGAGGTCCCAGAAGTGATTGCGGCTAAATAAAGGAGACGAGAAGAGCACTTTATATTCACTATTTACAATCTGAATATATAACTTGTTTTTTTCTCAGATGTAAACATGAACATTTTAATGAAGGCATAAACACATTGAAATATATGATTATTTGCTAAGAGTCATATTAAATTATTATTATTTTGAATTGTGCAAAGTATCCTTGTAAGGCTTTTACATATATATATAAAAACAATAAATCAATGTTTAAATGAAAGTTTACCGTTTAAACCTGGAAGGAAGATCACTGCATTTCATTTCCCACAGGTTACGTTCTGTTTTCTCATGGGCTTTCTAGTTTCTTCTTCTGAGGTAAATTGGCAAGACCAGTTTCCACGAGATTGCGAGTCTGTTCACAGTGTTCTTGGTATTGAGAAACAGCCACTAACTCTATTATGCACTTAGGTCTTTGAATCTTTGCAGACATTTTGTTTTTTCATTGACCAAAAGCTTACACCCTATTTACACTCTTTATGGATCTGAGAGCAAAATGATTAGCCCTTTTGCGAAATATTTATTATTTTTCAAATATTTCTCATGTGACATTTAATGGACCAAGAAAGTTTTCAGAATATTTCTGATGTTTTTGTTTTCATTTATTTTATTTTGGCTGGAATAAAGCAGATCTTATATATATACAAAAAAAAAAACATTTTAAGGTCGTTCATTCATTGTTATTACCCCTTATAGCAATATATATATATATATATATATATATATATATATATATATATATTTCTTTATTAGCTACAGAACAAACCATTGTTATACAATTAACCTAACATGCCTAACCAATTAACCTAGTTAATGCTTTAAATGTCGCTTTCAGCTGAGTAGTATCTTGTAAACTATCTAGTAAAATATGATATACTGTCAGCAAAGACAAAAGAAATCAGTTATAATAAATAGTCATCAAAACTTTTATGTTTAGAAATTTGTTGAAAAAAATCTCTCAATTAAACAGAACAGGAAAAAATCTAAAATAATCAAAATTTAGGAGAAGGGCTAATAATTCTGACTTCAGCTGTTGCATAAACAACACATGGATCCTGCCCTCTTCTGGATAAAATATAATATATATTCAGCAATATCTATGCTGAACCTGTGTAAGTGTAGAGGCTCACAGTGGGGGCCTCTCTCGTATGCCTCATTTACCATCCTGTTCCCTCCATTTAGCCACACTTTCATTTATCTCGGCTCTCCTGACACTGACTGCCTCTCTCCTTCCTGTGAGGACAGTGACAACAAAAAAGCAACAAGTGTTTTGTTTTGTCTGTAACCGTAACATATGTCTAACCTCTATTTAGCTTCATTTTCAGGAGTGAAAAGCTGCAAGCTGATGATGAAGTGTTGTGACAACGCACCCCATGTGTGTAGTATGAAGGGAATAAAATGGAAATTCAAAGAAACCTACAGAATGATTCATGAAATAGCGAAAATGTAAAACAAAACAGAAAATATCAAACCCCTATGACACTTTCTGAATGTGATTTTGCATAAAGGTCACTTTAATTTATGAAGGATTCGAACTATTTGCTACAGACTGGAGTACTAAAGCACTGCTAGACAAAACACACATTTGTTTAATTACACTTGACTTAAAACCTCTTAGTTTCTGAATTATCGAGTTCTTGAGTGACAACTAACTCCGGCCTCCTGCGTCTTTCTTTCAGTTAATTCCCAGAGATTTTACTCATTTGTTACATTCAGTTGTAATTTATGGTAAGCGCTAACATGTAAATAGTCATGCATGGGAGAACTGTGGTGGATGCCAAAGTGATCTCGAGAGAGCGGCAAAGAGAAAGAGCAGAGGAGAGGGGAAAGGGAGAGGAAAAACAAACGAAATCAGCGGCCCCCTTCCCCCCCTTTTTGCAAAGTGTGAAAGTCTCAATAAACCCATCAGTTCCAATAACAGAGCAGCATGAGGAGAAGAATAACAGGAGAGGAGGAGGGGTGGGAGGGCATGGCCACTGAGCGAATGAAGTAACCACATTCACTTTAAAATGTGGCCAGCACACTAGCCTGAGTACCAATGCTTTCTGTTTTCTCTTAGAAAGTGACGTGCGTGTGCAAGTGTGTGCTTGGTACTGTAGTGGATAGTTTAAAGTTAGATGCTACTAAATTCTGAAATGCAGTAGTAGTTCTGATGTTGTCTCATTCTTAAGTATATGAAATGTGTGCATTTTTGTATTTTAATTTTAACAAACAGTTCTGCCATTTTAAGTGAGAATTTGGAGACTGAATTAAGACAAAACTTAATTTTTTATGTTTTAAACTACTTAAAAGTTTGGAAGTGAAGGATGGAATATTAATATCATTGTAATTTATGATTAACAAAGTTAAGATTGGGTGGTAATATTATCATATATTCTAAATCATATGTTATAAGTGGGTAGCGCTGTTGCCTCACAGCAAAAAGATCGCTGGTTCGAGCCCCGGCTGGGTCAGTTGGCATTTCTGTGTGAAGTTTGCATGTTCTCCCCATGTTCGTGTGGGTTTCCCTTCGGGTGCTCCGGTTTCCCCCATTAATCGTCCGTAGTGTATGTGTGCAAATGAGAGTGTATGGGTGTGTCCCAGTGATGGGTTGCAGCTGGAAGGGCATCCACTGCGTAAAACATGTGTTGGATGCTGAAGTTGGCAGTTCATTCTGCTGTGGTGCCCCAGATTAATAAAGAGTGTAAGCCGAAAAAAAAAAAAAAATGAATATACAGTATTATAAGTTTCAGTAACTTTTTTCACATTGTTTTACTGATTCTGGAGGTCATTTTCCTTTACAGGATTTAAAGTTGAGTTTATGTCTCACAATTCAACTTTTACAATTTTTTTTTTTTTTTTTACAAAACACTTTTGAAAAGAAGAATTGCATGAACTCAGAATTGAAAAATACACTTTAGCAAAAGTTTTAGGTTACCGAATCAGTTTTCCAAATCATTGAATACAAGGGTTCTCTTCCATTCTTTTTTTTATTATTCATGAAAATATAAAATACAAGGGTAACACTTAAATTGCTTGTTAAGCATTAGCAAATAGTGAATTCATTATCTATTAAGCATAACTCTACATAAATAAACATTAGTAAGCAGTTTATAACTATAAATGCTATGTTGACTTAAAAGCATGTGTGTAATGTGCTCAAAAGTTGTGTTTTCATACTTTGTTAATGATTTGTTTTTCATCACTAAATTAAGTATTGCATTATTTACAAACCAGTTACTTAAGCATACTGTAGTTGGTAGTTTTTAGAGATAATTCAGAATGAGTTACTAAATGATTAATAAACTATTCAAATTAACACATAATCCTCATTGCTTAGGCATATACTAATAGTTAATTTGTATGTTAGTTAAATCAACTTCATCCAGCTTTGTGATTGTGACTTTTTATGCTTTATAAATTCATAATAAATGACAATTAAAGGCTGGGTTTATATTCTTAACAGGAAAAAAAAACATGAACTGTTTATTAATCATTTATTCGTTTCTATTCATTTGAAGATACACAAATGAAACTGTATCTAATGAAAAATAAATCTTTGCAACCTTATCTAAAATAAAATGTCTGCAGTTTAAACATATGAATAACATTTAAATGTTTTACTATAACATATTGTTAAATTAATATGTTGTTGTTTATCCATTATTATGTTATACTTTGACACTTCTGTTATTCAGCAATGTTTAAACTTTACAGTAATTTTATTTTTTTAGATAAGATTGCAAAGAATTATTGTTCCTTTAGATACTAAGCCTTTGATTATGTATTAACATAGTAACATAGTAACCATATGCGTGGATAAAAAGTTATATAAACTTTGATTTCAAAAGTTTATTATTAGTTTACTAACGCATTCTGAATGATCTTAAAAACCACCAACTACTTATAAACACAAATGGTTTGTAAATAATTTAGTACATTTAGTAATGAGAAATGAATCAGTAACAAAGTATGAAAGTACAATTGTTAAGACATTATAAAAGTGCTTGTAAGTCAAGAATATGGCCTTTGCAAATGTATTTATAAACTGCTTACTATTGTTTATTAATGTAGAGTTAATGCTTAGCAAATAATAAATTCACTTAATGCTTAATAAATGACTAAAAGTGTGTAGTTATCATAGCTGATACGAGTTGTGAAAAAAAAGTCTAAAGTATAAGACATAGACTCACTGTAAAATCTTTCTTTGTCTTGTCTAAATACTAGTATCATTTGACATCTGCAATATACCTAAGCATATACGCACAACTTCACAAACACACACACTCTTCAGGGGGGCCTCTCAAGCTTGTTGCTTATGCAGTGCACAGTTTTCTCAAACATTCACACTTGACCACAGCCTCTTTGGCTTTAGCCTACAGCCCTTTAGAGAGAGAAAAAAAGAGAGGCAGAGCTCGGGGGGAGCAGCATTACCCAGCAGGGTCATCTAAATGAGGGGGGATTACTGGGGCATAGCCCAGAGGACCGCTTTAAAAAGGCCGAGCTAGCACGTTTCTGTCTCGCACAAACTGGCATACATGACATGGCCAATGTTAAGAGCCAGTTCTGCAAACAATCTTCAGCTGCATCGTCTTACCAGAAGGGAATCCCTTGGTCACATCCAGCATTAACCCGGGCTACATAATTTGCAGCGCTGATGAAAGCACATAAAGGGCCCTTTCGTAAATAAAATAAAGGCAGTCTCAGCGGTGGGAGGAGAACAGAAAGAGGCCCCCAGAGAGAAGAGTGTTTGTGAAAGAGTGCTCCATTAACTTTCAACACCCTGGCTGTCTGGTGCCCTCCGTGAAGGTGTCTGGTCCCGTTTCCCTGTTTCTTTCGTGTCTCTTTGTCTCTCTTTAGCCTTGCAGAAATGGTCGGTAGTCGCCTGACGGTTTACTGACCTGAAAAGGGGACAGAAGAAGGGACAGGAAGGTGAGAGACACACTTACAGCCTCCAACACTCTCACACCCATTACAGTATGTGTGTGTGTGTATGAGTGTGTAAAAAACAGCTCGTGCTCCAATCAAGAGGATTTTCCACTTCACTTCGTCGACTCCCACAAGGGACGGGGTCAAAGCAATGGCTATTATGGATCTAGACTTAGAACAAATCTAGAAGTCTTGTAATGAAATGCGTATCTGATAATTGCAGCTCTTTCCAGTCATAATAAAGGGCTTTGTCATGTTCTTATTATAAATGTCCTATGTGGGCTTAATGGTTAGTGTGTTGGTTTGTGTTTTGATGGTATGTGCCTATCACAGAATAAAATTATGAAGCAATTTGATCAACTTTTGTTGTTTTTAAACATATTCACAATTGTATTGCATTGCGTTGCGTTGCATTGCATTGTTGTGTAAGGATCTCTGCACCTGCTTCTAATACTGTTAATGGGTTTTTGTTCATCTGAGATGTGCAACTCTAAATACAGGTGTGAACAGGATCTAAATCTTTTTATTTCGGAGTTTTCTTTTTCAAACACTTCCAGAAGTTAATTTGACCACACTACTTTGGTAGTATATATGCCAAAGACCAACAACTCTAAAGGGTGCTGTTTGTATATAAATAAGATCTGCCAAGATATCCACAAATTGATTTTTTTTTGTTTCTAAAAAGAACGCCTTAACGAATCCTTACATATCTACACGTAGAAACATTTGAATAAATGCTACCAAAATATCTACACGAGAAGAAAGACGGCATGATTTCAAGTAGCTTCAGTGTTGCTGCAACCATGTCATGAGATGCTGTGTACTTCTTCATGAAAACAAAAGCACTTTATTTGGCCTTTGAAGCACCACAATTCCAATTTTTTGGAATGTTTCCAAATTGTATGCTTTTTTTATCCCAAAAAATGTCTGCATAATTTATAAATGGACATCTTTATACACACAGTATTGGAAAATTCAATGCTGAACATTTTAACTAACAATTGGTCATTTTAGCTGAGTTAGATTTTCCATCATTATTTTTTTTAAATCAGATATGTGTAGTAAATGTCCCTCACTTTCACAAATGGGCGAGGGGAGCAGAAGTTACAGAAAAAAAAAGAAAAGAAAAATTAATGACAATTTTTTGTCCTTTAATTTTAATCAGTTTTTCAGGTTTCAAACATTTTTTTACTGAGACAAAGTTCAATTTAATATTTTAGTCAGTTTGACTAATGCAAGTTGACATGGCTAGAAAAGTTCATTTGGTTCAATTAAACGATTTTAGGCAGCATTTTTTTTTTACAGTGTACAAGTACATGGATGGAAACTCACACCCCAAACTGGCCAATTGGACATGATAAACTATTGATAAATTTGTTTGGTCACACTTTACCATAAGGTTCATTAGTTAATGTTAATTAATGCGTTTAC
>CAIGQQ010030532.1:420343-454823 GCA_903798035.1 Danio albolineatus | reverse complement strand
ATAATAACACAACAACAGCAACAATAACAAGACTTATACAATATAAAACAATCCTATATAATTTTGTCTAAAGTGGACATAAGACATAAGACCAAGTGAGCCAATAATTCTTTAAAATAAGGAGAAAAGGCTGACCAACAAGATTATCTATCGATATGCAACATTATGAACATGTTTACTGAAAAGTGAGCTGTAAACACATGCTGATGTGTTGTTTTCTGTCTCTAAAAACACAACCCCCCACATGTCTCCATTAGGACAGAAGTTGGTAATGAACATCTTTGACTGTCATATTCGTATAGGTTCTACAGCTCCACACAATAAATCTGCCATTTGAATCATTCACTGAAAAAAGTCATAAATCATAAATGTAGTTGTTCATCAAGAATCACAGACACCCGTCGCTTTTCCCCAGGCTATACGGCATCAAAACTACCCAGGAAGTCCACCAGCTCAGCACAAGGGAAAGGAGTCTTCCATACAAAGCCTCCTGGCGGGTTTAGTCATCTGCGCTTCATGGTTCACAGCTTCCATAGTAAGACAGAAGCTATTAATATGTCAAAACATTCAAAACTTCTAACCACACTGCTTACCATGGGCAGACTCTCACAAAGAGCAAGAGGATGATGAAGTTGTTACATAAATCATCTTGGAATTTGAAGGGGGGGGGAAAAGTTGATCTTGATTCAGTCACAGTGTCATCTATTGGCAATTATGATTTGAAAAATGATGGCAGATGAGGGAAATTAAGACCGATTTCATATCGTTATAAACTGCATGGTAAGGATTCTCAAAAATGAAAATCCAAAAGCTGAAAATAATTCTTAAAGTCTGACATCAAAGGATTTATTTACTGATAATAGAAAATATCTACAATTACTGGTAGATTAGATATTATTGCTGAAACACTGATAGCTCTAGATATAGATATAAAGAATGTCCCTTTTCAAATAACTAAAATGAATGCAGAAAATTATTCTTAATTTGAACGGGCCTTTAAACCCTTTATGTTTCACCCCAATTAATAAACATATCTATAAACTGTCTCTGGAACCATCAATATAATTAAAATGTCCATAAAACCAACCAAGCTCGCCACTGATATCAGCAATATGGGGAAGTTACACAGAACGGCAAGGCAAACACATTTTCTTGGCCAGTCAATTTCATCCACATTCATTCCGCACATCATCTCATGGCCGATTTGCTGCTTCCCATATTTATCTCTTCCAAATGCATATTTATTTTTAATTGTTATGGCTGCTGGCAACATGATGATTCACTCTCATGAGCTAGAGTTAGCATAAACCACACAGTAACAGGGTTTGGCATTACACGAGGAGATTTGGTTGTGTTTGAGGTGAGATTTGCAAAATTCAGAATTCCTCACTATTAAACTTTTGAAATTCTTACTGTATGGCAACTCATGTGAGGCTATGTTGGGTGAATTAACCCAAATGAAATGCAGTATTTTGTCACAGTGGAGCTCAGTAATTTGTGGTTGGTATGTTTTGATGTTTGCCGGTATAGTGGCGTTGTGGGTAGTGGTCACCTCACAGCAAGAAGGTCACTGGTTCGAGTCTTGGTCAGTAGGCATTTCTGTATGGAGTTTGCAAGTTCTCTACGTGGTTGCATGTGTTTCCTGCTGGTGCTCCGGTTCCCAAGACATGCGCTATAAGTAGGGCCGGACGGAATCTGCATTTCAGCAGATTTCAGCAGATTTCTAGCCCATCATTGATTCTGTTTATTTGCTTGGGTAAATGTGTGGAAATTTATATTTAGTCAGTTTTTACATTAATTTCAGTAATAATATTGACTAATATGAAAATATTCATATTATTTATTTACAATGGAGTTTGTAAAGTAATATTTTCTGTCTTTTAGTAGAGATATTAGATGAGAAACTTGCTTTGTTTACCAAATAAAGTGGATTTAATTGGATTTGCATTGTAAACATTAAATAAAATTTAAAAAGGTATTACTTTTTATTTAATATATGAAGTTTTTAGTTATGATTCTCCCAAAATTATTCCGCAGAAATCCGCTGATTTTTAACAAAATACTCAGCAGAAATAGCAAAAAATGCCAGCAGATTACATCTGGCTCTGACTATAAGTAGATTGGGTAAGCTAAATTGTCCTTAGTGTATGTGTGTATGTCCTGGTCCTCCAGGTTGGGGGTTGAGCGCTGGGCCACCTCGCAAAAATTTGATTTTACGAAACAACATGGTGCTGCTAAATATTAACTTCGATATAAACGGTCATTTCTGAAATTATTTGAAATGACAATATTTTACTTTAATACATTTATATATAAATATATATCAATATGTTATTCATTTAATAACAAAGCTCCAGTTGACAGTGTCACATGATCCATCAGAAATCATTCTATATGCTCTATATGAGCTACAAAATAATTTGTGTAAACTGATTTAACAGGTTTGACAGCACTCAAAGGAACAAAATTAGATGTCTTTTATAACATTATGAATGTATTTACTGTCACATTTGATCAAATTAATGATTTGATCCCTCAATAAATGCTTTCATTTCTTAAATAAATACACAAACAATCACAAATCACAAGATATTACATAAATAAGTAAAACGTTTGCCTTTTTGTGAGTTACCCTCCTCCACAAGGTTTTCAAAAAGACATTTTTGTTCTAAACCAGCTCTGTTTAATTTTCATTTGACAAGGTCAGCAGGGCTTTGAATACCTCACTCATTGCCATTCTATAGCCAATAAGTGGAAACAAATAGCTTGCTATCTTAACCTTGTTTTGGTTTCTCTGGCAATTACAAAAGAATCTTTATATGTTGCTCGGTGACCTTTGACCGCAGTTGGTACGAGAGACAGCTGCGGTAAACCTGATCTTATTTCCAGCCTCGGGGCATTTTTCTTTATCAACCTTCGACATGAAGCAAACTTCACAATGCACATAGTTCACTCCATCACCTGAAACTTGATAAGAAATGAGGAGTCATGAAAACCTGCCTACAGGCGAGGAGTTATCCATCCATCTTACTGACACATGTCAGTCCCAGAGTTCTTCGATCAACTGTCAGGATGCAGCATTGAACAAAACTCAAGGAGACAATTTGCTCTTGTGTCCACACAAACAGATTAGGAGGAGAAAACAACGAGCAGATAAATAGAACAGAAACTACGACCAGCCAAAAGCAAATAAAAAACTATTTGGACAAACCGACACCATCCTGTCAGTCTGACGTTGCATCATATTTGAAAGAATAACGGGAGGCTTGCATTAGGGACTGGAGACCTACAGCGTGTTTTCCAATATGGTGGAGCAGGTGGTGGAGCTCAAAAGCAAGAAGGAAAGAGTGAAAGCTATAACAGAAGTTTGAAAACAGAGCAGTTGACCCCTGGCAGCTTCTAGTTGCAATGGCATCAGCAGTGCCCAAATCTAAACAAAGATGCCTGGAGCTAAACACACATGAAAGCAGGAATTCTCTCCAGAGCTCGAGGGGAAAACAACAGAGCAGCTCTTTGACTGTACTTTCTTCCCCAGTGCCAACTGATATGGTTTCCATTGTCCCTTACATTTCTTTAAAGCAAAGGAATACATTCTGACTCAATGTTATCAACACTTCACAGCAAGTATTTAGATGCAAAACATTTTAATTTTCATATTGAAAGTTGAATTTGGAATCCAAATTTATTAACACACATCTTGACATTTTGTTGAATAGAAGTAACATGTTAACAAGCAGTCATTCGATTGTTAGCAGATTGTTACATTTTTGTTTGCACTGTATTTTGATGGTCCCGCAACAGACATTCTACTTATTCTAAGTAACTTTGCGAATACTTTTTGCAAACCATTCTATTATACCTATCTAACACTAATCTATTAATAAGAGTTTGAAATTGCATTAACTGTGATCTGAGAGAATAGTTTTAGCAGTATAGTCATTACTGATTCAAAGCACCTACTTAAATAGTATTTATATTCTGATGCAGCTTCATACTCGTTTACATGGAGTATTGGGGTTAAATCTGTTAAATTAAATCTGAATGTTTTTTTTCTTTTAATCTCAATTGGACTAAAGCGATCAAACCGATTGAAATCTGGAAAAAAGCAAAATAACGGCTGTTAAATTACAGAAATTTACTGTAAAATAACGGATATTAAATTACAGATATTTACCAGAAAATTAAATTTAAGGACATTTTTATAATTTAATATCCGTTTTTTACGTTTTTTATTTTTTATTTTTTATTTTTTGGCACCCAGCTGCTGGAAATAAACCGTAAAATTATGGATATATATACACACGTTTTCAGGGTCCGAGGATCCTTCAGAAATCATTCTATATTTACTGTGCTCAGTATGTGCTGCATAATAATTTGTGTAAACTGATTTAACAGGTGTGATTTAACAAGGTGTGACTTAACAAGTATTTACATGTTTAAGAGAACATGTAAACACTTGGAATGAATACCGAAACTGGAAATTTATGAGCATGTGGAACAACGTGGCTAACTAAGACCTAAAACAGTCTGCTTTTTAAAATAAATAAAAAAGGGGATGGCTAGTGTGCATCAACAGTGGGAAAACATTGTTTTGTCAAAGATTAAATCCAAAAAGGTTTGAATGTGACATGTAAACATGCACATCAGCTAGATCACTTTATTTAGTGTTCATAAACACTATGTTTGGATTCATAAGTTGGAATGATTCAATTCATTTTCAATTCAATTCATTCAATTCAATAAGTTGGAATGATATAACTCAGTGGAAATTGCATTGGCGATAACCTACTGTATGGCCAATGACAGAGAAAGAAATACTTTAGGTTGAGGAGCTATACACTGTACAGTCATATTTACCAAATACAAGACTTATTGAAATTAAGCAAAACTCAAACAGAATGAGTTACATGTAATTTCTAGTTCCCATCATGCTTTGCTTTTTGACTGTTAGGAGAGCAAATGTTAACTTACTGATTCTTACAGTGTACGGTTAGATCCGAATATTCTAGAACAATTTCTCATTTCATTTCTACAGTTTTTTCCCTCTTATTGTTTAACTGCAAATCAGCACAGCGTTATCTTGAACCGCAAGAATCTTAGTAGGCTGCCATTTTTGACAACAATAAACATAGTCTTGTCTAAGACGTGTGTCTTATTTCTTGTACAGTTTCTTGCATGTGTTTGGTTGTGAAACATAATTTGTAGACAGGCAATATGTACTGCATGACCCCCTGTTGCTGATCCATTTTGCAGTGTGCATACAAAAGCAACTAAATTGTGTCGTTGTGTTGTGTGAGAAGAACAGTAGTCCAATGACTTTGAAAATCATCCAGTGTGTATTAATTGACATACAGTACAGCTGAAAATTAAATGCTGTACCAGTTGTTGTCAGTCCAATGTATTGTTCAAAAGTCGAAAACAGAAATGTGTATATTTACTTTTACTTTAGTACATTTTTAGTTCTGTATCAGTACTTTTACTCCACGTTTTTTCCACAAATTGCAGTCACTACTTTATTTCATAACACTATATTTCGATGGTCCATTTGAGTATTAGGTGACTGTCCACTTAATATCTGTTGATACTGATATTCAACAGACATTTAACTGACTATAAGAAACTTTGCAAGTAAATGTTAACTAACACTAACCCTAACCCTAACCCTATCCCCAACCCTAACCCCAACCCCAACTTAACAGTCTACTTATAATCTAATGAGATTTAGTTGCAGTGTAACTTAAATTCAACAAACGGACCATCAAAATAAAGTTTGACCCTTTATTTTTCTCTTGTCTATGGTTATTGGCTAAAAATCATAATCAAAAGTCTTGTAATTCCTGTACAAATAAAATCGCACAGATAATAGGTACTTACATCAGACAGTCTGACCTCAAGACACAGATGCTTTATAAATGCAGCAGCCATGTACAGTGTGAAGGCGTTAAAAGTGATTAAGAAGATGCAAAGTTGTTATACACAACGACAACAAGGCTCTTTAGACTATACGTCACTGATGAGAGGATGAAGGATGCATACCGTATGATGACTGAATTCCCCAAATGGCCTTAAACAGCAGTTCAAGAGTTCACACTTAGCTGATGATTTAATATAAGCTAGTTTGGCATGCTGTCCCGGGAGAGAGCCCTGAGCTCAAGGGATCCTCGAGCCCAGGGCTCCCTCCCGTTCGTAGAGCGAGAGGGGAGCTTGAGCTTAGGTAGCTCTCAAACTCCCCCTCTGTAGCAGCTAAGGGAACCGTCAGAGGAGGAAGGGAGTTAGACCAGAGCCTGAATTGTTTAATCTGTAATGAATTGTGTATATCTTTGGATGGTGGGAGGAAACCGGAGGCCCCGGGGGAAACCCACGCGGACACGGGGAGAATATACAAACTCCGCACAGAAACACCCACCAGCCTGGCGAGGACCAGGACTGACGGTGTTCTTGCTGTGGGGCGACAGTGCTAGCCACTGAGCCGCCGTGCCGCCCGATCTAAGAAAAGGAGGAGAAGGGGGAGGAAAGGAGGGTTTTCTTCCATACGAAGATAGCTGTGGACTGGAACTGTGGTTATTTATAGTAGAAGGGGAATCATATGATTGGGAGATCGTGATAAGATAATGTGCAGCCAGCCGTGGTAAATCATAAGCACGTGATCCTCTCGAAATTAGCTTGTAAACAAACTTCACTTAAATGCACTACAGAATGATGTGTTTTCAAAGGCTTTGACCAATTACATGTATTCTCTCAGCGCATGACCTTGGTTTGCTGGACACTCAAAGCTTATTAGTCAGGGTTCAAAGTGCATAACCTACTGTAAGCTTTAACATATCGCTTTAACATAGCTAGATTTTTTTCCCCCCATAGGTTACACAAATATTGCTTCACATGTAAACGCATCAACCTTTCACAGACTATTCAGGCTTACTGCTCATTATACTCTATGCTACACTACTACTCACTATACTATACTATACTATACTATACTATACTATACTATACTATACTATACTATACTATACTATACTAACTAGGTCTTACTTATACTAGTAGCTTATTGTATTTACTTTTACTCTACTTTTACTGTATTTGCACAACATTTTTGCTAAGTAATTGAAACTTTACTTCAGGATGATTTCAGTACTCTTTTCCCACCATTGATTATTGTAGGTGGGCCAGTCACAAACAACTGTGTACAAGCTTGCTGGACTGTTCACACTGCGGTTTTCCCTGTGTTCTAAAACATGCTGAAACCCATTTTCATCACTGACCATCATAAAGCAGCAACACAAACACACTCAGGCACAAGGTGCACACTCAAACGCACTCATACCCCCAAACACCTGACCTGGAAAACATAGGACAGCTAACCCAAGGTGACCTGAGGAAACGCTGGGGTAGGCCCAATTAATTGGACTTTTTACTCAGGCCCCATCTCCCCCAATTGTCCAAATCCACCGGAAACATGATTAATGTGTACACTAGCGAAGGGAAAATATTTTTAACCCCATTAAAGTCAACCAAGGGTAAAGCGGGTGCATGCTTATACTGGCACAATTTCAAACTGCCCTATTAGCTGGGCTGTGAGTGTGTATGGGTGAATGTATGTGTGTGCTTTAATTTGTGTGTATCTGAATGGGTGTGACTGTGTGTGTGTGTGTTAGCGTGGGGCGGGTGGGATGTAGGGTATCTTGGATAAACAGTCTGTGTAAGGACATTATTTTTTAAATCCTGCTTACTGGAGGCTTAAAGGTAACACTGAACAGCATTAAAGTGAAGTGGTATTACTGCTATTGTGCAGAGGGTTCAAAAGTTCACATCCAGGTCTTGCTCACTGAACCCTGGTGGCCAATGAAAAAAGTGCCGTCTAGATTAGTCCAATGACCTTCTTTTTTGCCAAATATTCATGCCTGGGTGCTGGGCTTTGAACGCTTACAGGAACAGGATTAGTCTGCTAAAGTTTGACCCACACCACGGCGGTCTTACTGCGATGCTGTGCGCTGACCTAGCTACTGAAGTCAGAGAGAGCTGTGACTCTTACAGCATACGCTCTCTG
The DNA here is from genome assembly GCA_903798035.1 of Danio albolineatus. NCBI lineage: Eukaryota > Metazoa > Chordata > Actinopteri > Cypriniformes > Danionidae > Danio > Danio albolineatus. The sequence goes on along the minus strand of CAIGQQ010030532.1, from coordinate 446,776 downwards.
AAAAAAACAAACAAACAAAAAAAGAAAACGTTATTTATGAGGGTTTTTTGGCAAACATGATAATTAAATACTAATGTAATGTAAATTAAAATAAACAAAGGACGAGTTCAGATGCAAGACTCTAAGTGCCATTTGGACATTTTCTTTAAATTGAGTATTTTTTTTTCAGCCTCCAACAAAATGTTGCTACTCGTTCAAACTGCTTAAGCTGAAACAACACAACTTTGGAGGTTTGTTTGGCAAACTCAATTGTTTTATACTCAATCTACTTAAATTTGTTATGTTAACTTAATCAAATTATGTTGGGTCAACATTAAGGAATTGTGCGAAACCCTACATTTTTATAGTGTTTGTTTATGTTCGTTTATTTCACTTTAAAGGCAGTAAAAACAACTTATTCTTTGCCATAAAGTGAAATTACTAAACTTAAACAGAGCAGGCTGAGAACATTTTTTAGAAGACAAATTTATAGAACATTTTAGAAGTTTTTGCATCTGAACTCTTCAATATGCTCCACAAAGCAAATATCAGGCAATAAAAAAAGGCCACTGTAAATAAACGAAAGTCGTATTCTTTTCGGCTTAGTCCCTTTATTCTTCTGTGGTCGCCACAGCGGAATGAACCGCCAACTTATCCAGCATATGGTTTACACAGCAGATGCCCGTCCTGTTGCAACCCAGTACTGGAAATCCATACAGATCCATACACATTCATTCACACATACATTACGACCAATTCTCCTGTACCACATGTCTTTGGACTGCAATTTCTTTTATCATTTTTATGATTATTAGTTTTACATTATTTGATGTGATTGACCAACTTAAGTTCTTGAGATCCAATTCATTAGGTATTAATAATTAATTAATTCATTCATATTATAAACAATTAATAAAGTGATTATAAAATCTTTGCCTTTGTGAAACAAACAAACAAAAAAAAACGCCCTAGGAAATCAAGAAAAATCTTGCCCCTTAATGAAAAAGCTAACTTCTGACACCTTTCATCACGCAAATCATAATACATGAGTTCAATACTGCACAAAAATGCTTGTGCATGTATATCACTCCACCTAACAATGTATCACAATGTAACAATGTCATTAATAATTGTACAAATGATCTAGATTTTGAGTTAAATCACGTTCCTGGTTTTGCTTGTGTTTAAATTCCCCAACCAGACTGTGCATTCTATTTAAAAACACATTTAGGTCGAAAGCTCATGTCTGCAGGGACCTTGCATCTGACAAGCCAATATGCCATGTGAAACAGATGTCAGATCAAAATTCTGGATCCTCAGACAATGAAGTGAGTCAAAAACAGGAAACAAGTGGCTTGAATTATTGGTTGCTACCTCTTCATTGACTCTGGGTAAAGTGAAGTTGAACAGGAAGTCTTGTTGTGCTTCAGATACAATGAAATAATTTTCAAAGACAGATGGAGAGATATTTGACATCAATCATAGACTATTTTCATGTGCATCTTGTCAGTAAAGCCAGTTCTAATAGACCTCCAGCATGTGCTTTCTGATGGACCAGCATATACAGCTGATAGAGCAATCAAGTCAGTTAATTTGTGATGATGACATAGCTGTTTGCGTCACTTCTCAGTGAACTACAGCTCTGCGTAGCAAATGCAGCACATGATAATACCACATTTATTGACAGGTTTTCATTCCTAACTCACTTCCTAACTTTAGTTGACTGTTTGAAAAGTTATTCTGTGAGATTATTCCATGGTCATGTGACTATTAGTCATTCTGAACCAAAGAAAGTAGAAAATCTTCTGTTATGATGCAACTCTATAGGGATTTCCTAGATTTCTTCATGCTTGGAGTGTCTGCACTGGAGCTCCCTCTGACCTTCTAAGGATATTTACTACTTAACACACAACCAAGCTTTCCTGGCAAGATGTGCAACTTTGATTAACCAATTTTGTGATTTCATTTTGGTTAATCACCCAGCCTGGTATTAATCAACACTAGAACATATAATGGTTTGCAATTTTATTTAGCGGGGCAAGTAAAAGCCACACCATTTATTTAGAAAAAACTGCATCTGTAGTGGATTTGTCTACACTTAAATTTCATAAAGGTAGTAATGTTGTAAAATAATGATTCATGCATTTTGCTTCATAAACTCTGAATGTATTGTCAGAAGCCATGGATGTTAATTTTGTTTATTAAATCAGTTTTTTTCTGAATCTCAAAGTGCCTGCTGTTGACGTTATATGAATGAACCAAGGTTTTTAAATTATTATTTTTTGAGCTGCTTACACACATTTCCGAAACTCTACACACAATTCTCAAAACTGCACACACAAAATACAAAATGCCTCATATATATATTTGACTTATTCATAGGCTCATCCTACAGTAAAACAGTGATTGGTTAGTGATCAGTTAAAAAATTAGTGTTTCTACATTTGAGCAGTGTGTGTGTGTTTGTGTGTGTGATCGGGTGGATGAGTGTAGCATTATAATTGATTGCATTTGGAGAAAGAACACAAGTAGCGTCCTGTTAGATTTTTTTGTTTTAGGTAAAGAATTGAGTTAAAAAAGAGTTCAAAGCTGAGAAATAGCTTCTGGTTTTGGAGATTTGAGCTGTGGTTTTGAGAAAAAAGGTTTTTCAAGGACCTTTCAAGGTTTTTTTTTTGAGTGAAATGAACTTGTTTTTAGCATAAGAAAAAAAAATATTTTTGTCACATACAGAGTTAAGTTCTTCTTAAATACAGGATACACTCATAATTATTAACGCAAGAAGTACAAAACCAATTTCTTCTTTAGTTAGCAAGCAAAAATTACTTAGGCCCATGAATGACCCCTGAGTCTGATGAAAGCGCTGTCATCATTGACTCCTTTGTTTAAAAATATATTTGACTTCTGAGTACAAACGATATTTTGAAGAAAGCTGGAAAACTGTTGTAACCATTGACTTACATTGTATTTGGTTACTCTACTATGAAAGAAACTCATAAAGCTGTTTTCATCCATTGTGTTTATCATGGAAAGCAGACGAGCATAAATACTGGTTTATTAACAATAGAATTAAATAGTAATTAATAACTTGGTCAAAATAAATCCAATACAGCTATAATACTCTGACTTCTCCTAAATGTGTGCATATTTCTTTCTAACAATGTTATTTTATTAAAATGAGCACAAATAAGTTCTGACTATTTCTACCGTGAACTACCACAGAGGTCAAAGTGGCAACATGCATTTCAGTGTATGCTACTTATTCCTTTGCCTTTGAATATGCATGCCTCTGTTGCCTAGCAGCTTAATGCTAACATAACTTTCTGATAGCAAAAACATAACTTTACTTCATTGCATTGAGAAACCTTTCACTGGACAAAGTGAGTTTTACATACCTTCACAGGTGGTCTAGTAACTCATACACATTAAAAGGCTGTATCACCAGAAATTACATACTTTCAGGGTAATGACTTCACAAATTGTGAGGCCAGACATTCAAATCTTAAATTCTTTGTTTGTAAATTAAACATGACAGTTTGACACCTTACATGAGAACAGTCAGAATGACCACTATAGTCATTCTAGACGTTATGTAATTCTGGTAGTTCCAGTGTTTCAGTGTCCAAAGCATTTTGCAGCTTCTGGTGCCTAGACTGCGGGAGAAATGGTTGTGCCCATCTGAGCCTGGTTTCTCTTGAGATTTTTTCCCCCCTTACTTACATCAGTTGGTGAAGTTTTGTTCCACTGTTGCCACTGGCTTGCATGGTTTGGGACTTGTGGAGCTGTACATCGATGGACTTGCTCTTCAGTGGTTGAACTTTCAGCAGTGAAATTTAAACCACACTGAACTGAACTAAACTGAACTATAATTCTGAAAACTGGACTGACACAGTTTCAATTTACTAGAACTTCTATGCTAAGCTGCTTTGACACAATCTACATTGTAAAAGCACTATAGAAATAAAGATGAATTGAATTGAACTGAACTGTTTATTCAAGATTTTAAATTGAACATAGGTTTGAATGCAGTACAATCCATGTGGCCAAAGATATTGGGATAAACTATAGCCCTCCTGACCCATTAAGCTGTTTGCAGTATAGATGAAATAAAACACATCTAGTTGATTTTTGCTCTAACAATAAGTTGTTTGTCCCCTAATTGGAATGATGCACAGAAGCAGGAGGAGAGTGAGAGCTATCAGTGCTCCAAGCAGCTGCATCCCAGCTCTGGCATGAAGGGTGAAGAAGTTATTCACCCGGCACGGGGCAACTCTCATGGGCAGACTAGACACGTCCGTCAAAAAAAAAAAAAAAAAAAACTCCACTCCCCAACCCCATCCGACCCCTCCCCCAGGTGCACCTGGAGCATCTCTCAAAATCCCCACCAGCCCCCTTTATCCATCTCCCATGCTGCCCGAGAGCTAACCCAGATGTGAGCCTCACGGGGCGGATCAGGGCCCGGGAACGTGTGCACTCTGTTGTGACTAGTACCAGATGTGCTCCATTGACCCAAAACACCCAGCCAGTAGACATGCCACATAGGCATCACACAGACCCACCACACAATCAGTGACACACCTGTTTCCATTCACACTCCGGCCTGGGAGCCCTGCATGGCCGTCAGCGCTCACCACATGTCTGCTTTTCTCTTCCTTTCTCTGTTTTCTGCCCCCCTCCCTCTCTCTCCTTTTTTTTTCTATCTGTCAAACTCATCTCCAAAGTGTTTACTCTTGGGGCTAATAAGAAACTCGAACAGATTTATTCATTAGAACATGGCAGCTAATGATATGAAAAGAAATAATAATTGAATTTTCCGTCCAAACACTGAGAGTCAATTTCGGAATGGCGAAACAAGATATGGGACAAAAGAGGTCTGTTTGATTTGAGGGCTTGTTTCATGTTACTGATTCTAAATTAGCGTAAGTAAATACACCTGCGTGACCCTGGAGCCCCGCAGAGGTCAAAGTCATTCAAACATTTAAAGAATGGTAATTAAATTACCCTTGGTGCTGAATAACTTTAATTTGGTAGCATCGCAAATTGTTTCCAGCCTTCTTCCCTCCACAAGTGGCTCCTTCAGCCTCCTGGTTTAATTTTTTATCAGCTTAGACTTGTAGCTACAAACAAGTGCTGGTTTTCAGAACCGTAAGTAATCAAAAACAATTCACCTCAATGAAATGTGCTCCAAGTCGCAGTGCGGTTTACTTTGTGAAAGGGTAAAACAGGAGGGGGGCATTCAGAGGCGTTCCAGGGCGATTACGCTCAAGCGTGAAACTGTACTAAACTAAAAATAGAATACAAGATGAAGAAGCACTTCAGGCCAATCAAACCGTTGAACTTGCTGCTATCATGATTTATGGACTGAAATAAAGTTGTCTCAGAGTGGCATTAAAATAGGACCAGGGACTTGAGGGTCTGATTTCAGTGGCTTGCGGTCAAGCTCTTGGGCCCAGGTGGGCCTGCTTATGAGTCCTCCACTGAGGTCCTAGGAAAGCGCTGCCACTGGAGCACAATAACTCTTAATTCTGAGGCCTGGCTGGGATCCAGCAGCTCTACTACCTGAGTCTGTTTGAAGAACGACATGTTTGGCCGGGTATTTAACCATGCTGTTTGAGCTCTAATGCCCGGAGCACAGAACATGGCAGCCTGGCAAAGCAATTCAGCCCTTCTCTGTGATGAAATTATTCACTTCACCAGCTGATATGATTGGTGATTGCATTACTCATAAACTCTTTGACCTGCACAGTGAACAAGTTATTTAAAAGTACCTTCCAAAGTTCACATGATAAACTATACAATAAGCGCAAGTTTCCTGCTAACACTTACAAGAATCATACAGACCTAAAAATCTCCCCTAAAATATATAGCATAGACTTGAAGAAGATTCATTTAAGGCAAGGCCAGGCATGTTAGTCTAAAGTGGACAACTATCCTCTTATAATCACTGTCAACACACTCACACACAAACTGCTGCACAAACTGTGTGGCTACATAATATGGTCATCACTGTTTTTCTCTTCACATTTCAGAGGGCACGAGGGCTGAGGGGTGTTGCTCTGGCTTTGATTTTGCTCTGTGCTTGAACATTTTTTTATGTTGCATTAAAAATTAATAACGATTAACCCAGTTGAAGTTCTGCACAGACTGAGTTCAAAGAGCTGTGAGCCCAGAGCAGGCTCGCTCGGTTAAACTCCATCTGGGGTTATTGCACTGCAGTGCAGTACATACTCTGCTCTTTTCCTACAAACTGAGCTGAAAACGCATGGCATGGTAGAAATTCACAAATTTCCAAGTCCTATTCTCTCCAAAGTATCTTATTATGCTCTTTTCTTTCTCTCTCTTTCTCTCTCTCTCTCTCTATTCACCTGATTCTGACCTCTTGATCAACTGTGAGCATTCTGTAAGATGGCATGTTCAGCCCAAGACTGGACACCTCAGAGATCAAAAGCAATCTCTACTGAGCTGCAATTACACCGACCTAAACCCCTCCAAGCCTTTTCTTTCTCTCTCTTTATTCCTTTCTCGACACCCCCATCCAACCTCTCCCCCAACCCTTAGCTGACCCCCCCAGGAGTGGGTGGCTTCAACACATTTCAACAAAAAAATGGCTTTGTTTACATGGAGTGACTGTTAAGAGTCTGAAAGCAGCCAAGCGCTGTCAGAAGACGTCCATAATCTCCAGAGCTCCAAGTGCTCGCATGTGTGGGTATGTTAACACATGATCCCTTGACCCACTTGGTGCGATTTCACCACTAAAGACACATTAAGTCCCGCAAAAGGAACTCATGTGCGTATGTGAATGCATTATGTGTGGATGTGTTTTTGAATATCACAGACCTACACGAGGAATAGTCTGCCATGTGAACCGTGAGTACATGCTTTATTTGTGCAATAAATGAAAAGAGAGAAATAAAACCCCCCACGGGGAATATTTCTGCTACTTGGGATCAACGTTTCTCTACGGGTCTTGTTTTCTTGGCCTGGTATGACATGATGGACTTACATCATCTGCATACAATGTATCTTGTGTTTTTGGGTCCCATTATGGTTTGATATGGTCTTTCATGTTCCTGCATTGTTTGTTGTTCTGGAATCAGGCAAAATGAAAACACATGAGGTGCAGAGCGATTTATTTGTGCCCCGGCAGATCAGTGTGTCTGACAATGCCTGTAATCTCTGCCAAACCATTCCACAAAAGTCATAATCAGCCGTCATCTTAGTCTTCTTTCATATCCCCTGCCTGACCTCGGACCGGGAACTCACTTCATAGAACTCTCATTGTCTTCAAGCAAAGAGCATCCGCGTCCCAGGAGCGTCAGCCTCAGAAGTCAATGGCATAAAAACCATGAGGCAAATACCCAGCTTACAGTCAGGGGAGGACTTTGAGCAGACAGGCTGGAGAAAGCGAGTGGAATGAGGGGAGCTGATTCCTGGCATCTCCCCCCCCCACCAGACTGTGTGACTGCTGTATGGTGGAAAACAGAGGTCACGCTGTCTGCGCTCGATCTGAAGTGATGCATCCGCACAAATACAGCCTCACTGTTAGCCATTATGTACCTATTAGTGCTGATTATCTCCTGATAGTTCCAGAGTCTGTTGGTTTGCCTCAGCCTGACATGAGTGAGGGGCTTTGTTTAACCTCAGTGGAACATATCAACCGACCCCGAGGATCATGGGGCAGAAAAATCGTGGAGAATGATTGCAGTATGAACATCTGTCTAGGCAACTGTGAAGTATCACAATTTAGCACGGGCTAATCAGAAATACAGTGGAAACATTAGTGTACTGTTTTTGGTTAGAGTCAGTGATATGAATAATGAGGAAAATGTCTAGTATGTTGTGCTCGGCTTGAGTATTCTTTGGTCGAGCACTCATTTTCTGTCACTGTAGTCGTCTTTGTACAAGCGCCGTCTTGGGCGTGCTTGGGATGTGCACTCTCATCCTGTTGTTTGTGTTTGTTCTGTCTGCAGCGTGCTGTTTCATTCTCAGCGTCTCAGGCCCTGTTTACACTAGTACGTTTTTGTTTTAAAACACATAAGTTTTGCTACAGTTACGCCATCCACCCACACTAGGCCGGAGTTTTCGAGCCTTGAAAACGGAGTGTTTTGGAAACGCTGGAGAGGCCATTTTCATTCTAAAATGCTGCTGCTTTGTCTCAGTGTGAATGTTGGAAAACGGAGACCTTTGAAAACGGAGGCGTGGCTGCTGGATTCGCTACATGATTGGGGCTTTGGGTCATTATCCTTCCCATATCCTTCCCTTATTCGTCAAGCGCACATGACTATGACACCACCGGAAGACAGCAGACCAGTCTTCAATGTAAACACTGTATTTTCGATAGCCATGGATGTTTTATATTCATTTGTTACTTTAAGTAACAACTCGACCTCGTCGTCTGTCCTCAAAAAGACCTCTCTTGTTTTTTTGCCATCGCATTCATCGTTCAACCAGCGTTTCTTGTATAACAATAACCAAATGCCGAGCGACACACATGCTTCCTGTTTATACTTGAACGCGCATGCCCAGAGTGCGCTAATGGTCACGTGATATACGTTTCTAGTAGACATTTGTTTAGAAACGCTGGGTGAAATGCTAGTGTGGTCACGGATCGTTTTCATGCTAAAACGCCGTTTTAAAACTAAAACGCACTAGTGTAAACGGGCTCTCAGTCTAGTTGGTTTCAGTTGGCGCTGAGATAGAACATGCACTTTGCATGTGTGAGTGCACGGTGAGTGTTTTTATTTATCGTGTACTCGTGTCTTGCGTGCAACCTTCTGTTTGTGTTGTCTTTAGCACTTGGTTCATGTTTTCATGCGCCGCATGCTTTAGTGTTGTGTTTCATGTGAACACACTGTTAATGAGTTCTCTCGTTGGCTGCGTGTTCTAGTCCTGTTTTATTTGAGCACATGGCTTGTGTTGTTTCTGTGTCATGTGCTCTCCCATCTATTGTCTAGTCCAACGCTCCTTGTTAACCCATTATTAGTTTATTCAGTTTACCTGTTCGTTTGTTAATTCTTTCTCTTGTCTGCTGTTCTGTGCCTGTTCATCATATGTGTATCCTGTCGAGTTGTGCTCTGTTTGTCCAGCCCTGATCCTTGTTATCCCTGCTCAGTCAAGTTTGTTCGTTTATTTGATTTTTGTTAACGTTTTCCCCCTTGGGATAGTTTGTTTTGCTGTTTATTTGATTTTATTATTTAATTAAACCCGTAATTTTTCCTGCACTTAAGTCCTCACTTCTTTCCCCACCCCACCAACCGTGACAGTAAATAGAGAAAATATTTAAAACTACATATATGATAGTGCATTGTGTATCTTCTTTTGTTCAAGCAGCATTTTCAGAGAGAAAATACATTTATGTATACGTTTATTTACTACCGTTTAACCATTCGTGATCTGAAAGTTGTTTTACTGTTTTTCATGTTCATGAAGTCAGCATTTTTGATGATAAAACAAATAAAGCAAATATATTGTAAATGCACACAAACATAAAACATTTTTACAATTTGAATTAACTATGTAATTACATTTTACATTGCTGAATATTCATCAGCCATATTGTATGTGTGTGGGTCTGTGTGTTGATGAAAATTGTGTTCCAAACAATCGTATTAAAACAAACAACAACAATAATTATTATATTTGCTCTTCATCTTATAAAAGGCTTTAATTTATTTTTGATCAATGCAGAAATGCCAAACTAATTAACAATACATCACATTTGTCAATCACAATGGAATATTTTACATTGACATATTTAGGCATTTTGAATATACACAGCAAATTCATTAGTGTTTAATTTCGAGTGTTGTGGTAATTCAGAGTAAAGTGTTGATATTCTAAAGTTAGATAAACTCTCTCAGTGTTAGAAGTTGATTTGCCTCCCTGTCATTTAGAGTTACATGTATCTAATGCTAATACAGTGTTGACTACCACATCCGGGAATTTATGCTGCAATATGCCTGGAGAATATTTCCAAACACCATTTTCTTCAGCCACAAGGAGCAATCAGAAGAAGCAACTGTACTTAAAAGTACAGTTAAGTGAGTAAAAGTACTTAAAATGTTTGTATATAGACATTTGACATCCAAATCATTAAATACATACATTAGTTTTCAAATATCTCACAAAAAAGCATAATTTTTTCATATTTATTTTGTTCTGTACTAGCTATGTTACATTAAAACTAAAGAATATGAAGCTGTCTTAAAACTACTCCTCTTGGTTAAAATACGAGAAAATACAGTTTGTGACTGTTTTTAATTGTTTTTTTTTTTAACATTAATGGAATAGTTAATAAAGTGTTGCCGATATTAAACAACATATATTTTATTTCCGTGCAGTGTTGAAAATTTGACCTATAAGTGTATACACATAACACTGATTGGTGTACATATGATCCTTTGTAGTGGTTATATTGTACACTATAAGAGTATGCTAATTAATGCTCTCTGAGTGTTCATAATGTTAACTCTTTTAAAATTGTTATTTTAACACTTTTATAGTGGTTCCCATGTAAACTCTGAGGGAGTGTTAATTTTAACTCTAAGGTGTAGAAGTTAAGAAAATGTCAAGATCTTAAATTTGGAATTTTATAGACCCTCGTTTTTAACACTACTTAGATCCCACTGGCCATCTTTTCCAGTCTTCTAAAAAAGCATAACTTTTGAGGTGAAAGAGGCAACTAAAAAAATAGTCAACCGAAGCTTTTCCATTACATATTCCTTTTATCTTTACACCCTCTTCTATTATGTATTTTGTGGTGTTATAAAACATGGACAAGACTAGCCTTTCTCCCCACAAACGCTCCCCCAGAGTCCTCACAGATCTGGCCTGGCAGACATATTCAATTTACAGTTATCATTGCTCTCGCTTCCTGCTCCATCCACACACACAAGATATCTCTGCTTGAGGTACCAAGCGATTTACCCCAATCCTCTCTCTCTCTGTCTCTCTCTCTCTTTTTTTCTGTCTACTTTACCAAAGTGAGGGACAGTGGGTATTTGTGTCAGGTCAGAAGTGAAACAGAGACCTGACATGAGTCTCTGGCAGTGGCGACAGGTGACCGTGGTCCAGTTTGCCAGAGGAGAGCACACTTCATAAAGGGTAAGAAGTGTGGCAGACCCCCCGTGGCTGGGGCTGTGATGAGTCTTGGTGTTGTTGTGTTAAAAAGAATCCCTGTGGCTGGCTTTGCTGCTCACTGATAAGAGGAGCAGAAGGTACTTGTCTTAGGCTGAGGGTGAAACTTAGCATACAATCTCCTTGAGGGGAAAAGGGGGTTGTGAGAATGACTTTCACACTCCTGTCCAAATAGAATTTTTACTAGTTGGTTTGAGAGGTTATGGCCTGATGGTTCTTACTGCATGTCAGTCATTACCGTACTAATGTTACTCCAAACTGAACAAGATGACAGATAATTGTCTTAATTCTTAAATTCCAACACATTCTCACGGAATACGTAACTTTTTGATTTAATGGCTAATTTGTATGAATTCGTTCAATCTCATTCATACAATTTGGTAAGATTTGCTTATCCCCCAATGATGGTTGGGTTTAGGGGTGGGGTTTGGTTTGGTGCCACGCCTCCTTTTTAAAATCGTACATTTTCGTACAACTGAACTCCGAATTCATATGAATTAGCCACTAAACTGACAAAACTTATAGCAGTTATGTTTCCTCATGAGATCAGGCTGTACATTCTCTAAAATCTAAACTACCAAAGATAAATACAAGTGTAAACAATCAAAAAATAAAATAATTTCCATTTATTCATTCATTTATTCATTAATTTTCTTTTCGACTTGCGGAACGAACCGCCAACTTATCTAGCATATGTTTTAAGCAGCGAATGCTCTTCCAGCTGCAACCCATCACTGGGAAACACTACACACTCATTCACACACATACACTATGGACAATTTGGCTCACCTAATTCACCTATAGCGCATGTCTTTTGACTTGTGGGGGAAACCAGAGCACCCGGAGGAAACCCACACGACCACGGGGAGAACATGCAAACTCCAACAATGACTTTCAAATCTATTATACATCACACAGGTAATGAGGCCAAATATGTAAATATAATGAATTTGTAGCATACATTTTAATAAACAATATGAAAGTGAGAAACAGAACACTAAAGCAATGTAAAGGAAGACACATTTTAATGAATAAAATAATGCGCATGAGTTACTTTATTTAAACTTTATTCAACTTAAAAATGTAAACAATTAAATCATTAAACTGTAAATCAGTGAAACTGCAATTAGTGAAGACAAGTCTTCTGAAGCAATGTAATGGATGTGTTAAATAACACAGTACAGAATGGACTGCAACAACAACAATAACAACAACAACACTAATAATAAATTATCATCATCATCATTAGTAGTAGTAGTAGTAGTACTCTACAAAGTTCTTGCCACAGTTATCCTTGTGAACACAATGTCAAGTTCTTTTTAATGTAATTGTATTTTTGTTTGAATGGTATTTTCATATCAGCGTAAAAGAATGCCAGTTCAGTATTCTGTTACAATATATTTCTTCTTCAAACAAATGCTGTTATTAAGAACTTTCAATTCATCAAAGAAAGTGAAAAATGAGATTCCACAAAAAATACTAACATCAAATCAAATTTTAAATTAATTCATTAATACATTTTACTGTAAAATAAATTAAAATACATTACAGATTCATATTTCTTTTAATAAAACAAAACAAACAAAACAAAACCAAACAAAACATGTCAGTCACAACAGTGTATTAAACAATTGTGAGTAAAACGTCACATTCTTTGAGGCACAATGTAGAACTGAAGTGTAGACTGACCACATTTGCTAAATAAAACACATTTTTAACTCAGAAAACATGACATTTATGCAGTTGAAACTCACACAGAGCCAGCTGGATTTTGAACCCAAGCCATGGGGTGCTGGAGGGATCAGGCACGGACAGGCCAGACCTTGTTGATTTCTCTGGTTTGGGTCAAGAGGGCTATAAATTGGAGCTGGTGTGAAAGGTAAACACGGAGCCCTCTGGCTGGATTAGACAGAAGGGGCAAGGACAATGTGGTAACCCATAATCCCCTGAGTGCTGGACCGCAGGTGCCCAGACAATCAAAGAGAGAGAGAGAAGGAGAAGAAAGAGAGAAGGATGGGGTTTAAAGGAAAGATGCACTTTCCCCTCTGAGATCCATATATACACAAACATACGTCCTATAAAGAGAGGGCGGGGAGAGATAGAGCGATAAATTGAGATAAACAAGGTCTTGGTGAGGCTGAACCTTTGAACTCTGGCTAAGGAGGGGCTCAACCCTATTGAACCCAGGCTGTATTTGCAGTTGTCTTCAAAGAGGACATGATTTCGGTTACAGAGCTTATGTCAAAGAGATCATCCGACATCTTGGGTGACACCTGAATGAGAGCTACTATTGACATTTGCTGCATCCTAATTCGCCTACTTACAAGTATGTAGTTTATCGTGAAGAGTGCCTAGGAAAGCGAGGAGAGCAAGAGTACGCAGGCTTTTAGACATACTACTTCCTCATCAACGGACCATTCTGTTGCTTGTTTTGTGCAATGTCAATCATCTTGACACATCATCTACATTTCATATTTAATTTCCTACCATGTAGAAGAAGCAACAGCAGGTTAATCTGCCATTCATGAATCTTTCATTCAGAGAAATCTCTTCAGGTGTTTGAATAATTATGCTTTCAGAAGTTAATGGCCAAACATGTCTTTATTTTAAGATCACATTGTTGTTGCAGATGAAATATAACACGGGAAATGCAAGTTAAATATTTTTCAGGAGATTTTATATTAATTAACAGACACCAAATATCATCACTAAAACCTCTCCACTTACTGGTCATTTTAACATGCAGAAATGTGTTAATAATGGTAGTTTCGAATAGTTAAAGCTTATATTTTGCTAAAATAATTCAAATTATAAAAAATATTTAAAAATATATTTACAAAAATATGTTTTGGACAAATACATTTTTACCATTTTAAAATTTAGATTTTACTGTTCATACATTTCAGTCCAAGAAAATACATTCACATGTAACATTATCAAAATCTTTATTTAATATGAATTATTTAATAAATCTTTATTTGTCCATTACTTTGCTATTATATTATATTATATTATATTATATTATATTATATTATATTATATTATATTATATTATATTATATTATATTATATTATATTATATTATATTATATTATATTATATTATATTAACAACACAGATACAATATTTCTTTACCATATATTTAAATATATTTTGGCCAGGAAAAACATGTGTTTTTTTGGGATTGGGAAGCAGCAAGATACTGGGTAGACAGCAAGAGAACAGTAAAAAGCCGACCAGATGCCTGTTTCTTTCACTTTTTTTGCGGGTCTGTTGGTTTATCAGTGAACAGAGCCTTGGAGTCAATGCTCAAATGGAGCCGTTTTCTTGTCTGCCCTCTGCAGACCTCTCTCGCTGATACCCAGACAAAGGTCATGAACCCCAAGAATGGGTCACGATCACTCAAGAGATTCGCCGTATGCAATTTATTTACACTTTTACCTGCTTATGTGCATGCACATAACTACACAGACATGTTCAAGGTTTTAATCCTGCTCTTGTCAGTAGTGTGTGGGTGTGTGTAGATCAATGGCTTGTGTATTGATTAGTTTTACCAATGAGCTTCCATTAGGCCCAACACATTTAGCCACCTAAAGGAGAATTCAGTGCACTTGAGTACGCATTGCATTCTGCATGGAGATCTGCCAGATATGATAGAAAACGTAAGAAAGAAATAAAGGCATTTTATTTCTTTTTCTCAAAACATTTTTTGTTTTAAAACAAGGACAGATTAAACAGTTCAAAGTTACAATAATGATACAACATATCATATTTCTATATCAAATAAATATTGTGCTTTTGATTACATTTAAAGCATAATGGTGCATTTGTATTACGCATGCCAGACCACTGGTTGCCATTGTAAAAAAAACGCATACCTGCACCCATACTGTACAGTCTTGTATTTCGCCATAGTTGTTTTGGTTGTCAAGTGCTTATAGATTGAATGCTTTTACAAAATAATGTTTTTGTAGTTTGATTTGATTAAATGTTTGGTTTTCAATTGAGCCACCAAACTTTACATGTCAACTGGTAAGCTAAACGTGTTTTCCCCGTGTTCTGTCCACTCTAAATGGGACAATGTCTGTAAAAACAGCTCTCGCTTCTTGTGCGCTCTTCATGCAGCATTTAAACATGGGCGTTTTTTTCATTTTCTGAAACAAATCTGAGTGTAAACTTTCAAAAGTCTCTCCTTGGCCAAATTTGAGATTTATTTATTCATTCACTCATTCATTCATTCATTTTCTTTTCGGTTTAGTCCCTTTATTAGCTTACCCAATTCACCTATACCACATCTTTGGACTTGTGGGGGAAACCAGAGCACCTGGAGGAAACCCACGTGAATACGGGGAGAACATGCAAACTCCACACAGAAATGCCAACTGACCTTGTCGAGGCTCAAACCAGTGACCTTTTTGCTGTGAGGAAATCTTGCTACCCACTGCTGCACCATGATGCCCATATTTGACATTTAATATGAATTAATATAAACAGTACTTTAGACTAATAACTTTCTGTCTGGGCAGGGTTTTTGAGATTGGTGTTGCCAAATAACATCACAGACAAAATGTCAGGGTTTTTATCTGAGAGATAGTGATCTCTGATTGGCTGTTTATTTTAAGGAATCAATAGACCATGTCTGCTATTTGGCAATTCGCTATTGTCATTGCAGTTTGTTAGGGTGCACTCACACTGCTATCCAAACTGTGCCCAGGCATGTTTCCCGGTTCGCTTGACAAGTGTGAGTGCTCCAATTTGGGCCCAGGCACGGATCAGTTGGCCGGCCCTTGCCCAGTTGGGAAAGGTGTGAGCGCACCTCGGTTGGGCTTTGGCACGGTGCACCTGTAATGTGAGTGCAAAGTGCGCCTGAGTTCAAAACTGAAGACGCGACGTCACTTTTAAGGGACTGTTTTATATGGATTTATTAATCATTCTTATTTTACACTAAACACGAACTGTCATAGTTAATTGAAGACGCAAACCCCTTGCTGCATGTCAGCTGCACCTTCAGCAAACCTCCTAATACCTGCAGCACGATGACTTTTATGATAATTTATGAGCGTCAAAAGTAGTGGATCTGTTCGGCAAAATATTTGACTGTGTGTCACTGCATTCCCGTTAAACTGAAGAATCCCATCATCGATCACATAAGTGTGCTCAGGTTCAGAAGGTAAAATACAGTGTGAGTGCAGGCGTCAGGGAAGAGGGGACAGGGGACAATCACGCTTTGGCACGGTTCAAGATAACTCTATGTAGTGTGAGTATTTCCTTAAAGTGCAACTTTACACCCAGTCACACAGAATGAAGATGACAACACAATCTGTGTTTGTTGGTGCTAGTTCTTTGTTGTTGGTTTGTTGGGTCTTTGCACATTTTGTTGACTATAAGCAACTTTGCAACTTCATGTCAACAAGCAGCCATTAAAGTAGTTGTAGGCTGTCTGCAAACACTACATTTTTCAAGTATATACACTTATTGTTGTATCGGTCAACTCTCTCTCTCTCAAAAAAAAAATGTATTGCTTAACTTAAATTTGTAAAAACAATTAAGTTAACTTAATCGATTTGTGTTGGGACAACATTAATGTATTGTGTGGAACCTTTAATTTTTTTACAGTGTTCTACACTGTAAAAAAAATCGCATAAAATTTAAGGTAAAAAAACTGGCTGCTGTGGTTGCCAGAAATCTACTGTTGAAAATACGGTAGAGATGGTTTTTAGTTTACGTTATAATTAAGAGAACCGTCAAATTTACGGTAAAAACTGGCAGCTGTGGTTGCCAGAAATCTACCGTTAACAGTATGCATCTGTAGAAAACACAGTGAATTACTTTTTTAGTGGTTCATCAAACTTTAGCGTTGTTTTAACGGTTGTTACGGTAAAATAGGCTAATTTTAGCAAACCAATAGTGTAAAAAGTACCATTTTTTTCTGTATTTACATTAACAGTATTTAGCTGTTAATTTAACTGAAATTTCACATTTTATAATTTACAGTTTTTTACCTTGACTCTTTTACATTCTTTTACCGTGAAAACTAAGGGCATTTTTTACAGTGTAACACTCATGAGTTAGTTGTTGTGCAGTTACTTATAATCAAAATTAATGTCAACAGGGGAAAATCAATTTAAAGTATAACAAGTTCTTCTGATATAGTCCAATTTTTTTATATACTTTTATGACTAACTTTCAAATCCAAACACAAAACCTAAATGATAATAAAGCCAGAAAAGCCAAAAAACATTCGCTAAGCTGGGAGAGAACAAATTTGACTCCTTTGATGATACCAAGGACATAAAGACAGTGAAGTTTATTTTAGTTTATTTTAATTAATCAGATTAAGTCAGACCCCTCCTCATCCGCATTCCTTCTGCTTTCCAATGGCAGCGTAGTAGGGGTGCATGCTCTCTGTTAAGTACTTTAGCCTGATGGGAGCCGCAGGGGGCCGATAAGCAGATTAGGCCTGATTAAACTTGTATCAGTGGAATAGGAGCCGGAGACCTGCCAGGACAGAGGCACTCCTCCGCTCCTTCTCTTCCTCTTTTCTCCTCTCATTCTCTCCATCAGGCATCTTTGGTTTATCTGCCATTTTGGCGAAGAGCCAGATGCCATCAGCGACAAGTGAGTGTCATCAGATACTTGAGCGATACAGACGAGCTGTCCTACACATGTACGCAGACACTCACTCAGAGATACACGCATCCAAGATTTGGTTGTCACCCCAGGGGCGCTGTAGTTTTTGGGTCAAAAGTGAGGGGCGGAGAGCGAGAAAGAAAAGTGATAGTGAATGAGGGAGAGAGAGAGAGAGAGAGAGAGGGAGATTTGGGTTATCTTTTTAGGAAAAGGTGGTGCCCTTGGGTCAAGTGAGGTTTACTAAAATTAGACTGGCATGTTTACTGCTTAGGATAAAGGATTGAGAGGGGAACACAGAGAAGAGCTGACTGAAAGGTGTCTTTCACAGTCTGCCTGTTAAACTAAAGCCATTCAGCTTCACCATCAGCCATCTAACTAATCCCAAACTCGCTGCAAGTCTCGTCATTGCCCAGAAAAGCAGCTGAGAAAGGGATAACATGAAAATTAACATTTCAGGGATGCTTAATACTGTATGCTGGCATCTCATTCTATACAAATGGCAATTAATAAAGTGTTGTGTCTAACTGACTGGATAAATGTAATGTAATGTGTATTTATATAGCGCATTTCATCGTGTACGGCCATACACCCAAAGCACTTCACGGTAATGAGAGGGGGGTCTCTCCACACCACCACCAGGCTTGGGCTAGGTTAAGACATATTAGCAAAAATATCATTGAAAAAAGCAATTTAAAAATAGCCGATGTTGACTGAGTAAATAAACACAAACCCAGGAATACAAAGCAAATAAATAAATAAATAAATAAATTATGTTTTAGAGTGAAAAAGTGTGAAAATAAATAAGTAAATAAATAACTAAATAAATAAATAAGTCAATTAAAAACAACAAATCAATAAATAAACAACAAATCAATAAATAAAACTAAATCAAAGAATGTTTAGAGAGAAAAAGAGTTAATATTAAATAAATAAATAAACAAACAAATAAAAAAAATAGGTCACACTTTATTTGTTGAATTTAAGTTACAATGTATCTACTGTACATACCAACTAATTCTCATTAGATTATAAGTAGACTGTTAGGTTGGATTTGGGGTTAGTGTTAGTGTTAGTTGACATGTACTTGCAAAGTTTCTTATAGTCAATTAAATGTCTGTTAAAGGACTGTTAAATGTCAGTATCAATAGATATTAAGAAGAGAGTCTACTGATACTCAAATGGACCATCAAAATAAAGTGTTACCAAAAATTAATAAACAAACAAAAATTAAATCAAATAATGTTATAGATAGAAAAGGATTGAATATAAATAAATAAATAAATAAATAAATAAATAATGTTTTAGAGAGAAAAAGTGTGAAAATAAATAAATAAATGGATGAATGAATGAATGAATGAATGAATGGATGAATGAATGAATAATGTTTAGAGAGAAAAAGAGTAAATATACTGTAAGTAAATAAATAAATATATCTGTCTGTGAAATTAGATACTAAATTCAAATGATTTATTACAGTGTATTCATAATTAGGCAGTGTTATATATTTTTAACAGTGTCAGGCATTCATTTACCTTTTAACCTTAGCATTTAGATAATGATATTATTATGATAATGAAAAAATATTTAAAAAGACATAATTAATAATAATAAAAATAAAAAAACAAAAAAAAATCATGCACAATATACAGCACTATTACCATATTGGTCACATATGGTCCTGTCTAATCTAAAAACCTTGAGAGAGAGAAAAAAAACACACATGAACTTATAGAAATACGTAATGTATCTGCACCATGTTGGTCACAGGGCAATTATTTATTTATTTATTTATTTTTATTATTATTTTTTTTTTTTTTGCTGTGTGACATGCAGTGCCGGCACACATTTGTGACTTAATTTGACTTGAATTCACTTAAAATTAATCTACTAGAACACTAATACTATTTACATAAAACAAAATTATAAATAAAACCATTAAAAAAAGTTATTTCATTAGCCACACCAAAATATAATCATCAGCATTTTAATTTCACCTAACCCCTCAAACTTTCCCATGCTTACCAACTCACCTTTATCTCCTCCTGAGTAAAAGTAATTAACCCTGAAACTGATTTTGATGAGGCGTTTTATTAATTATCAACCCGTAGTGCCTGATACTAAAACAACATGATCTGCTCCTCTTCGCCTGAGCGCTTGCTGGCGGAGGTTTGCCTCTTATCAATGTGAAAGTGTGGGGTCATCCAGAGTGGCACTGCAGGCTGAGGCTCTTAACAGAACACTGTTCCCATATCTTAGACACATGCCCTCTGGGGCCTGACATCTTGCTAAACAAACGAACTGTAAAAGGCTAAAGAGTGGGACAGAGGAGGGGGGGCCAAGAGGCGAGGAAGGGGAATTCCACTGCACTAGGGCCATCTGTGGAGGTGAGCCAAACTCTGAGCCGCTACAGCCCTGTGACAGATCCTCCGCACTTCAAGCTAGCGTAAATAAAGCTAGCGCTGTTGTACTAACTCCCACCCTGGAGCTCTGACAGCTGTGTGATGATGTCTGCGGCCCTGTGACCCACAGTCGAGGTGCCTGAGGGGAGGAAAGGCTACCTGTGATGGGCAGAGCAGAAAGGTGAGACAAGTGGACAGGACATGAGACTCATTTGTTCATGAAATGTGTAATGTTTGTGGTGAAAAGGTATTTTTCTTTACTCCTAGTTATACATGGATGTATGTATAAGGAAATCATTAGTAAGCAGTGGTGGAATGAGTCCTGAAAATTCATACTCAAGTAAAAGTACCATTACTTGCCCAAAAATGTAGTGCAAGCAGAGTAAAAGTATATGTTATTAATATTCCTCAAAGTATGAGTAAAAAAGTAGACCTTTTAAAAGTACTTAAGAGTAGTGAGTAGTGAGTATTACACTGTAGAAAAGTTGATGCGTTTACAGAATGTTACGTTTACACATCCCTGCACAAACAATATGTAGTGTACAGTATTAAGGGATCTTCCTATTTTCGTTTGTTCCTTCTAACCTTCCTTCAATTATTTGTTTGTTCTGTCCTTCCTTTATTCATTAGTTTGTTCCTTCCTTCCTTTGTTCACTCGTTCGTTCGTTCAGTCATATTTTTGTTCCTTCCTACATTAGGTCTTTTTGTTCATTCATTCGTTTGTTCGTTCCTTCCTTCCTTCCTTAGTTTTACAGTCCTTCCTTGAATTCTTCCTTCATTCGTTTGGTCCTTCCTTCTTTTCTTCCCTTCATTTGTTCGCTCATTCTTTCTTTCATATTTTTGTTCCTTCCTTCATTAGGTCCTTTGTTCATTCATTCTTTCATTCGTTTGTTCCTTTCTTTTTTCCTTCCTTAGTTTGTTTAGTCCTTCCTTGAATCATTCCTTCATTTATTTGCTTCTTCTATCCTTTCTTCCATTCCTTGTTCAGTCATTCCTTTTAATTTGGCCCTTCCTTCCATTCTTCATTTGTTCTATTTAGTGATTGTTTAAAGCTGTTTGGTGATTTCAGTCATCATACAGTCGACAGCTATCATTTTCAGTGACATGCAGTCTATAAACAGTCTCTGGATCATTGCGTGTAAAGATTTTGGACATCTTCTGGGACATTTTTAATGTTTCCAAAAGGTTTGCTGCATTTATAAAGCGCCCATGTCTTGAGGTTGTTCAGTATGATGTGATTTACTTTCTATGTGTGATTTAATTGGACAGAAATCACAGGACTGATGTTTCTACTTTAGACATTGACCATAGACAAGCAAGAAATAAAGTAGTGACTGCAGGTTGAAGGAAAGTAGTGGAGTAAAAGTACTGATACTGCACTAAATTGTACTCAAGGGAAAGTAAAAGTCCACATTTATAAAACTACTCAGTAAATTACAATTCCTGAGAAAAACTACTCAATTACTGTAGTTTGAGTATTTGTAATTAGTTACTTTACACCACTGTTAGTAAGTCACCAAGTGTAATTGCTGTGACTCTTTCAAAGTATGAAAAAGCGCTTTGCACTCACATTACCAGTGTACCGCTCCAAAATGCAATTGTTTACTTTTAGTAATCATTCAAAGAGGACCTAGATGTTATAAGCTGTTTAGCAAGTTAATATGCAGTTAGCATAAATAAATAGCATTTAGAAAGTATTTTTGTCAATTTCTTATTGATTGGCATAAATGATGTGTAAAGGAAAATTTGGCATTGGTTTTTGCAATATCTAATATAAACTAACAACCCCAGTGAGCTCCTTGATGTAAAAACAACAGCAAATTGACAATGGGATTAAAAGCATGTCAAAAAATGCTAATCCGTTTAATGTCAAAACTTTAATGTCTGTCCGATACCCAAATATTTATGTCGGTTTGATCACCAAAATAATGACAAAAAAGTATTAAAATATATGAAAGGTTTTATCATCTGAAAGTTTAAATTCCAAACTACGAATTTACACTCACCCTACAATCCATGTTAATGACCTTGATCTCAAAACAACATTAAATTGACATCCAATATTTACATAAATATGTCAAAAATTGATTAGATGACAGTCCAGTAAATTATTTTGTTGTGTTTTTTTATGTCCAGTTTACATGGACATCCGTAATCAAATTATTTGCCTTAATCTAAATAATACAATAATATGATTAGGGTGTTTACATGAGTTGCATTTTGAATGTTCCTTGATCCTGTTTCACATCATAGCACATGATTTGATAAATGTCATTGCGTTATCCACATTTCCTCTGAAGTTTCATGTAATTTTGGGTGTTTCATTTTTAATTTGTCGACTTGAACTGCTGTTTGACACTTTCGCTTTCATTCAGGAACATTTCAAGCATGCCCTCTGTGACAAACGAGATATTGGATGCAAGTATGAACTGGAAGATTGTTATTTCAATGGAATTTGATTCCGCAATCTTCGCATTTCGCAAGTCTGTACTGCACTTCAATAATGCGACTGAAATCAGCATACTTCATGTCTTAATTCGATTTCTGTTTAGTTCAATTATGACCTTAATTGAACTAAATTAATCAATAATCTACGCCACGGTGGCGTAGTGAGTAGCACGTTCGCCTCACAGCAAGAAGGTCGCTGGTTCGATCCCCGGCTGGGCCAGTTGGCATTTCTGTGTGTAGTTTGCATGTCCCCGTGGTTGCGTGGGTTTTTTCCGGGTGCTCCGGTTTCCCCCACAGTCCAAAGATATGCGGTACAGGTGAATTGGGTAAACTAAATTGTCCATAGTGTATGTGTGTGAATGAAAATGTATGGATGTGTTTCCCAGAGATGGGCTGTGGCTGGAAGGGCATCCGCTGCGTAAAACAAATGCTGGATAAGTTGGCGGTTCGTTCCACTGTGGCGACCCTGGATTAATAAAGGGACTAAGCTGAAAAGAAAATGAATGAATGAATGAATAATCAATAATCGCTGTTTACATGGTAGACTCTTAATCAGAGTATTGTCTTGATCGTATTAAAATTGGATTATTGGTTTCCACAAATGTACTCAATTATGTGAATTCAATGTTGTTTCAAAATTTCGTTAAATTTTTTTGACAGTTTTTTTTATATCACGTTAAGAGTAATTAATATTATAGACATATTGATTTTATAACTTCAGGAAAGACATGTGAAGATACTGTTAGTGAGATTTATAGTTTTACTTTTTAGACTTTCTATTCATCTGTACTGCAGTTTAGCCCGAACTCAAAAGAACTCATTTACCTTTTGCCTGTAAAATAATTGTAGATATAATCATGATATAAAATTTTATGAATCCCATGATTTTTATCAAAGAAATGACAACTTAGTCACTAGAATACCATGGGTTAGCCATTGCTCTGAGATTGTATAGTACTGTATATCTTTGACAATAACAAGAACATTACAGTGAATTCTGATGATGACATTTGAGGCTGCAATTGTTCATTTCCTTTTCGGCTTAGTCCCTTTCTAAATCAAGAGTCGCCACAGCGGAATGAACTGCCAACTTATCCAGCATATGTTTTATTTAGCGGATGCCCTTCCAGCTGCAACCCATCACTGGGAAACATCCATACACTCTCATTCACACACATACACTACAGACAATTCAAACACCACATCTTTTTGGACTTGTGGGGGAAACCAGAGCACCCGGAGCAAACCCACACGAACACAGGGAGAACACGCAAACTCCACACAGAACTGCCAACTGACCCAGCCGAGGCTCGAACCAGCAACCTTCTTGCTGTGAGGCAATCGTTCTACTTACTGCGCCACCATGTCACCAAGGCTGCAATTATGATACTGAAAATTCAGCTAATATAATTTCGAAACATGACTGCTTTTATTTTATTATTGAGCACATCAA
Organism: Danio albolineatus; assembly: GCA_903798035.1. Classification (NCBI taxonomy): domain Eukaryota; kingdom Metazoa; phylum Chordata; class Actinopteri; order Cypriniformes; family Danionidae; genus Danio; species Danio albolineatus. Next base: position 422,734 of record CAIGQQ010030532.1, on the reverse strand, counting down.
TACTATTCTCTTGGAGAGAACAGTTTAATTTCTATTCTTATACGACCCCAATCTTTTAAAGGATGTTTTAAATTAACATCAGCTAATGCATTATGAAGGAACATGAATTAACAATGAACACCAGTGCATTTCTGACAATGAATATTAACATGAGATATTAACTGCTGTAAAATTACCTAACATTAACAAGTTAATTCACAATTAATCGTGAACTAAATCAACCAGTGGTTTGAGTTTTGAATGGGATCATCTGTGTTGAGCAGCATAAAACAGTTTTAAATGAGTATATTTATTGATAGACTGATTAATCTGTTTGTTTGTTCGTTAGTCATTCGTCTATTCATTCATTCATTCATTTTTTTAATTATTACATCATATCAGTGTGTTAACTTGCATATTTTTACTTTTCTGTCTCCTTGAGATGCACTGTGGTGTCACTGTAGGTACAAAGTGTGGGAATAAAAGTGATGGGTGAGTGCAGAAGGCCTGACAACTGTTTTACTCTCTCTGTAAAGCCATTAGACAGATAGATGGTGGACCTGTTGGTGGAGTACACAGACAGAAAGAGAGAGAGAGAGAAACAATGAACGGAAGACAAGAAGGAATAAAGCTTGAAAAGAATGGCAGAAAGGAGACATCTCTCTCATTCTGATTTCATAACAGAACATCACTGCAGGAAGTTGCGCATGTTCCATTAGCAGCAGAATGAGAGTGAGGGTTTGCGATTGTGTGGCTGTAGGTCATCCGTTCATAATGCTATTTAGATAAGACTGTTCTGATACTTTAGACTCTCTCTCTCTCAAACACAACACACAAGCGCGCTCGTGGATGATGACCTGCAGTTGACCGTTTGAACCCAGGATTTTAGGTCAGAGGGGTCCTGTGCAGAAAGGTCACGCTGTGGTCATGTTGTCCTGCCTGAATGCAAGGCCACTTTATTGCAGTGATTTACACAATTAACCGAGACAGTTGGGAGAGAACGAAAGGAAGGGAAAAAGCAAGCACGAGATGGTGGGCAGCCTGTTGTTCTCCACTCCCCTCAGCCCTGCCACACATTCACAATCCGTTCTCGGATATAAATTTTAGATGTCCGACAGACCCCCCTTTTTCCTACTCCCATCGCTCCAGTTAGGGAGTCATATAAAAAAGAGAGAGTGTGTGTTCGAGAGAAGAACGAAAAGAGAAAACGATTCATTTCCCACACTCGACCCCAGCCGGGCCAAGGTTAGGCTTACCCCCCTCTCCTCCGTTTATTCAAACAATACAGACAGGCCAAATGTTCCCCAGTTTCAGAATCAAAAAGAAAAGCCAGCTGATGAATTGTCAAGGCAGAACGCTTTCATGAGTAATGAATTATATTAATGACGGGCGACTCTTACAAAAACAAAGCTCTTAAATCACAGAGTGACTTGGGGCTTTTGTGGAGGTCATTTTCTTTCCGCGTTCCCTTTGGCTTTCGGACCATGAACCATGATGAAAGAGAAAATTAGTCTTTCAGTTTGAAAAAACAAAACAAAACAGAACGATGCCATAATTCTCAATTCTGTTTCCTTTGTGTGTACTTATATAGCAGCTCCAAGGACATACCTTAAAGGGTCAGTTAATAAACATTTTGTTATCAAAATATCTTTCATGTTTCACAGATGACAGAAAACATGCAGTTATGGAAATACATAACTGTTCTATCTATTTAATAATCTACATTCAATGGTATTGCAACCAATATAGAATATACTTGTTTTAGGCAAGATTAATCTCGGTTGTTCTGTCATCTTATTCCATTTGTTTTGCCCATTTTGACCTCTTATAGAGGAGATGCTCTATCAGTGGGTGTTTGAATAGGTAATGAAAATGGGCATTTCTTAAAATAAATGATCAATAAAAGATCTAATATTGCAAAAATATGCTTGTGTAATTTATATATGAAGGCAGAATGTTAAAAGGAAAACAATAAACATTCTGTATTTTGTATTTAAAACAGCACTGTGTGTATGTAATATTTATTTATACATTGAAGTCAAAATTAATTGCCCTCCTGTAATTTGTTTTGTTTAAAAAATATTTCCCAAGTGCTTTTTAGTAGATATTTTCTTTCCCAACACATTTGTAAACATAATACTTTTAATAACTAGTTTCTTATAGGTATTATATTTAGTTTTTACAATGATGACAGTAAAAAATATTTTTATAGTTATTTTGTAAGATACTAGTATTCGCCTTAACGTGCAATTTTTAAAGGCTTATCTAGATTAATTAGGTTAACTAGGCAATTTTGGTTAATTTGGCAAGTCATTGAATAACAATGGTTTGTACTGCACAAAAAAAAAAAAAACTGACTATAAGGAGGCTAATAATGTTGACCTAAAAAATAGTTTAGCTAAAAAAAAAAAA
>CAIGQQ010030532.1:384757-409821 GCA_903798035.1 Danio albolineatus | reverse complement strand
ATATAATATAATATAATATAATATAATATAATATAATATAATATAATATAATATATTTGCTGGTTCGAGTTCCAGTTTGGTGTTTCTGTGTGGAGTTTGCATGTTCTTCCTCTCTTTAAATGGGTTTCCTCTAAGAGCTCCAGTTTCCTACAGTCCAAAAACATACACTACTTAAAAAACTAAATTGGCCATAGTGTGTCATCTGCTGCGTAAAACATATGCTGGAATAGTTAGCGGTTTATTCCGCTGTGGCAACCCTTGATCAATAAGGGACTAAGCCAAAGGAAAATTAATATATGAATAATATAGAACTTTTTATATAATTTTTAACCCAACAGTTGGGTAGCAATCATAGTGAGATTTTAAACAATATAATTACATTTATAATAATAATAATTACAAAGGGACTAAGCCGAAAAGAATATGAACGGATGAATGAATGAATAATAATTACAGTCGCCACAGCGGAATGAACCACCAACTTATCCAGCATATGTTTTACACAGCAGAAGCCCTTCCAGCCATAACCCAGCACTGGGAATCGCCCATATACACTCACTATACACTATGGCCAATTTAGCTTATTCAATTCACCTATAGCGTGTGTCTTTGGACTGTGGGGAAAACGGAGCACTCTGAGGAAACCCACGGGAACACAGGGAGAACATGCAAACTCCATACAGAAATGCCAACTGGTCCAGCCAGGGCTCAAATCAGTGAACTTCTTTCTGTGAGGTGACAGTGCTAACCACTGAGCCACCCATAAAATTACATTTGCTTATATATTTAAAAAGCCCCTAGAGATAAATCAAGTGAAAAAGGCAATAAATACCAAAACAAACAGACACTGCCGTAATAATAAAACAAAATAGTTAAACTGCTCACACATATACTGTCCTCCAGAATGACTGCTAAAGTGAAAGTCATGTGACAGACCCATAGCAGCACAATGGAATTCAGAAGGTGAGACATTCTATGATTCCGTATTAAAAACGCACGATGACAGAATCAATCGGAACATGTTGAGCTTACGTGTGAAGAGGTTCACAGACTTATGACTATGTCTTGCTGCCAGTAGAGTCCTTAACTGCCTTTCCAAACAGATTTATACAGGGAAAATGATGCGTCTCGTGTTACAGAACTTGAGGCATTTTAGTCAGTCTAGAGCAATCAGAGGTTTGATGTTACACAAATCAATGTGAACTCACTGGCAGTTCTACAAACATGATGCATCAAGATCTGCTTCTCATCAAAGTATGCAATTATCTGTTCCTCATAACACATGTAAATAATGTCATGCTGCACATATGCTGTCCATAGCCCAAGCCTACATCTGGTCTAAGGTCAGTTTTTAAATGTCATGCCCATTGATTTGGAAGATCCCAATATTATTGACTGCTTGCCTTTGTGGACGCTGCAGCCACCTCTTGACCTGCTGGGCCAAGATCACTATTACACTGTCAGACCACATAATGGAGGCACAGAATAAGGGCTCGCTTGTCTGAGAGTGATTCATTATAGAAAACAATGCCATGAGCAGAGGCGATCATTACTTTACTACAGAAAAAAATAAGGTAAAAGACTTCCCGAAAATGTAATATATGTTATGTCGGCTTGGTTACTTTCAAACCAAAAGCTAAGTGGCTTTTATAACAGTAAGCTGAGAAAGGTTTTTTATGTTCCCTCACCTTTTCAAGTGGTTTATTTAGAAATTTTCTCATAGCAAGTCGATGATGCTACAGAAAGAGTCCTCCTCTGGGTGTGCGAGGCAGCAGTCTTTTGGCCTCCTCCAATTATTTGTAATGTGCCGAAGAGTAAACTATTATTCTTAGCCAACCTCAGCAGTAATGTTTCAGCATGCTCTATATACAAACTAGTAAATTAGTTGATGACAACACAGCTGAAGTGTCTCATTCATGTGGGGCGGCTCATCAGAGGCATCATTTGGATAGCTCCGGATGGGTAATAAATCAGTGTTCTCTTCTCTCAGAGAAAAGCTCAGAGGTTTGTTTTCAATTAAAAACAGAGCAGATTATACAAAACATTCTACTGCCTTGAAAGGACTTTGAAAAACATATTTTATTATTATCCGACTAAAGTTATGTCACAACACAAATTGCCTCTACCTACTGTACTTTTCTATGATTTGCAGTAAATTTGTAATGCGTTGTTTTCCTTTAGTAAAGTCATCAAGTCAAGCTTTATTGTCATTCAGCTACCTGTGTGGACACAAAGAGGAACAACATGTTGTGTCTCGCAGGACAATGATGCTACAGAAATTAATCCTAAATACAACACAACACTAGACATAAAAGCTATTTAAAAAAACCTTTGCATAACTAGCATAGACTTGTGTGTACAAGATATGTAACTATACACATAAGACAGGCTATACTGTACTTTTACATGAGAATAAACAATGTTTGCAGGATATTGTGCAAGAGAAGTATTAAAGGTGAACATTGTGCGAAAGAGGTATTTACTGTAAGGGTTATTTAAGGTTGAAGCAAGCAGTGGAACATTTATACTAAGCAACAATTTCCTTATTGAGTTCTTGTAAGATGCAGTGTCAGGTGCGCAAAAGAGAAGAGTGTTTCTACAGGTGGTTTGTTAAACCCACTCACTTAATGGTGTGTTCGTCAAGCCATTGGTCAGCGTCGGTTAGTTTCATCTGTCAACCGGATTTAAGGAATAAGTTTACAGTTTAGGTTAAGTACAGGCATGCAGTTAGGATTTTGTGCATCATCATCATCAACAACATCATTATAGGTGGCATCAACATCATCATTATAGGTCTCCAGCCTCAGGCGCCTAGACTGCAGCTCTGCACAAGACGTTTGGCCATAGAAGAAATGGTCGTGCCCAACTGAGCCTGGTTTCTCTCGAGGTTTTTTAAATCTTCACTTTCCAATTGGTGAAGTTTTTTTCCTCGTCATTGTCACCCCTGGCTTGCATGGTTTGGGACTTGTAGGGCTGCGCATCGATGGATTACTCTTCAGTGAATATTAAACCACACTGAACTGAACTAAAATGAACTTCAACACTGAAAACTGGAATGACACTGTTTCAATTTTTTGTAACCCATGTGAAGCTGCTTTGACACAATCTACATCAGGGGTGCTCAACCCTACTCCTGGAGATCGACCGTCCTGCAGATTTCAGTTGCAACCCAAATCAAACACACCTGCCTGTAATTTATCTAGTGCTGTTCAGTTCCTAATTAATTGGTTCAGGTGTGTTTGATCAGGGTAGGAGCTGAACTCAGCAGGAAGGTTGATCTCCAGGAGCAGGCTTGAGCACCTCTGATCTTCATTGTGAAAGCGCTATACACAGAAAGTTGAATTTAATTGAATTGAATTATACAACTACTGATTTAAAAAAAATAATTCACAGTTAGGGTTAGGATTAGGTTTAGGGGTGGGGATTAGCTGTGCATAATTTTTTAGAACAGGTGTGATGTTCAAGGATCAACATACGTTAATCAACATACTGTACAAGGATCACATCCCACATGGCAAAATCACACCCACCTGAGATTTACTCGCACTGCTTCTACTATCTGGTCTCTGTTACGCTGACACTCCCCAAACCTCACCCCACCTCAGTCATGGCACAAATGCAAATTATTCTTCTGATTTTTCTTGCATGGCTCCAATCTGTAATTGAACTGGTGTCTCCCGTGTAAGAGGCAGGCATGTTAAGTTCCAAAATGTCTGCTTTAGCAAATGCATATTTTCTCCCATTCATTTTGTTTGTTTAGATTTTAAGTGAGGGATGACATGGTGGCTCAGTGTTTAGCAGAATTTTTGCAGAATTTTTAATATAAAAAAACAGTATAGCAAACTCACAGGGACAGAACAGAGATACAATGCTAAGGTCTAAACACGAAAACCTGGAACAAAGAAAACCGTAGAAATGTCACAAAAACAGATAACAGTTGGCAGGTAACAGTATACAATATTGCCGCGAAGAACTGTGAGTGTGTGTGCTGCTTTTGTAGTGTGTCTGATCAGTCGTGATGGTCCTCCGCTGCTGTGTATGCAATCAGTTGTGATTTGACGCAGGAGTGTGTGTGTGTGCTGCATGAGTGGAGTTGTAGTCCACAACATGGCCGATCTGTAGTTCCCGATAGTGTGAAGTCTGACAGGGGAGAGATCGCTGGTGATCGTGACAGTCACCTTACAGCAAGAAGGTCGCTGTTTCAAATCCTGATTGGGCCAGTTGCTGTTGCATATTCTCCTCTTGTCTGCATGGGTTTGCACTGGATGTATGAATGTTTCCCAGCACTGGGGTTCATGAATCAGTATACCCTCAGAACTGGGTTGCAGCTGGAAGGGCATCCGCTGTGTAAACCATGAGCTGGCTAAGTTGACGGTTCATTGTGCTGTGGTGACCCCTGATGACTCATGAGACTATGCTGAAGGAAATGAAATGAAATAAAACATATGCCAGAGTAGTTGCCAGTTCATTACACTGTGGCAACCACTGATAAATCAGGAACTAGGCCAAAGGAAAGTCAGTTAGTATTATTATAATGCTCAAATTATACAATTCAACAGAAATTTAATTCCTGAACTTATATGATAACCAATTATATAATATTTAAAATAATACATAAAACATAAAAACATAAAACATAAAAATATTTACCAAACTAAATAAAACCAAGCATGCTTTAAACATTTCAATTGAAATATTTTGAGGACAAACAAAAAGCAATATAATAGAATTTGGTAGAAATGTTTCTACCAGCAACATGGTCCTGTATTATTTTTTTAATAATAGGTTCTCTTATTTAAGAAGAGATTCTCTTTTAAAGCAAAGCCCTCCTCCTCAGCAAGAAACAAGCTATTAAAGACATGATTATTCCCATCATGGCCACCAAGGACTTCTTGATACTCACTGTATTCAGTATTTTCCCTAAACAGGCATTAGGGTCTAATTCTGCCCGCCCATGGAAGAGCAGGCGCTAAAGCCCATGTCAATTGGCAGACTCCCTATGGGACGAGAGAGAGAGAGGCTTCTCCACCAAGCAGTGCACCCACCACCCCACCCTCTGCACTGGGCCTGTAATCACAGATTAGGGGGCGGATCAAAGGCTGGATTAAATTTGGGCCACTGGGCAAAGGCGGAGATTATGGCACGGTGGCACAACGTTCTTTTTGTCAAAGTGAGCATGTGTGTGCGCACGTGTGTACACAAGTTATCCGGTTAGCTATCCAGAAGTCCAAGCAAAGTTGCTCAGTTTTCTCAACACTCGTTTCTTCAAACCTTAAGGGTAAGATTATAGAGAAAAAGAGGAGCATAACCTCCGATTTCCACCCCCAGAGCTTCGCACTACAGCACAACCCTGCCATCTCAGCTAAAAGTAGGAGGCGAGGTGAGCTGAATAGCGATAGCCAACCAATTTCTCCACTATTGTAGCAGAGCAGTGACTTTTAGCTGCATGTAATCCTAGCCCCCTCACCCCCTTGCCTCCTAAAGGGGCTCATCACAAACAATTAAATCAACCATGAATTTCATATCGTTCGCTAGAGCCTTTCAACCTTCTCCTTTTTCCTCCTCCTTTTCTCTTTTAATTCAAACTTGTTAATCAGCCTTTAGAAGCCAATTAAGTAGATTGTAACGCTCTCAATTGGATAATTTGCCTTTGTTGGGCTCTGGGTGATCCTTCTGATACAGTCTGCAAGCAGTAATTGGCCTAGCATCACAAACAAACAGCAATGAAAAGAGTGTTCCTGTTTTATTTTTTACACGTTAACAGTGTCAAGATGACAGAAAAGATCATGAGGGGATGGTATAGGGACAATACTTTGGCTTTAATTGGATTTTAACTTAGGTCACTTGCACCAGATTTTAAGCTAAGTTACGTTTGTATTCTTGTGCTATGATAAACCTTATATAATTTGGAGAATTTATAAAGAAAAGAGTGATTTTTTATTGATTTTACAGTCTATGTAATAGTTTTCATTGTTGCCATGATCGTTTATGCTGTTTAAATGAATACATTTGGTTGATTCAGTGCCAGGACTCTGCAGTAGTGGGTGGATAAGGAATAAAAATCGAATTCACCCTGTCTACAACATCTCGCCTTCGGCTCCTGTTTTCAAAGCCCATAGAACTGCTAAGAGAATATATATCGCAAGGTGTCTGTCGTTCTTCGTCTGTCTGTCTATCTTTCTTTCTTTCTTTCTCAAAGACCCTCTTGTCACCCAGGGCTCCAACTGAACAGTGGGAGTGCACAGCCCAGCAAAAGGGCAACCATTTATCACAGTCACCCCAAATGAAAGGCCCAAACGTCTCTCTTTCGGCTTTCCCCCCTTCCCTCTTTCTTCTGCTCTCTCTTTTTCCTTTTCCTCTTTCAGCATCCCGTCTTTTCCCTTTTGTCTGTTCGTAACAGTCTGGCTGGAGAAGAGGAGGGAACGAGAAAAAGAGGGCCGTTAGCTTGCTCAGCCCGGCTGCAGTCGGGCCAGCTCTCTCACGCTGTGGATCAAGCGGCCCTTTGTGTGTGTGGGGGTGATTTGTCAGGCGACAGTGGCAGAAGTCAAGACCTAGAGGGTGAAAGGCCCTGACCCCAGGAGTGCCTGGCCCCCAAGCTTCTGCCATAATAGAAAGGGGACCGGAGAATGGCCGCCTGTCCAGTGGCCGAACACCACAAAGCGGCTCATCTGCATACTTCAGGTAGGGCACTTTTATTGGAACTGACAGGGGTGTGACAGCCTCAATGGTGGACCGAATGTGTGTGTGGGAGGGTGGTGGCTAAAAGCAGATTTTCCTCTACTGGGCTCGGAGGAAACCAATAACAGCTAATCTCTTCCAGCATAATAAACAAAACAGTAAACAATGGCATTGTTTACACATCCAACAGGCAGTGCAGTTACTAGCCTTTTGTGACCACTCGACGGCCGAATGAAGTGTCAGGGCAGAGGCCATCAGAGAGAGAGAGAAGCAGTATGAGACAAATAGAGAGAACTGTGACAACTGACATGCTGGTTTGCCTGTTATTTCTCACCATGCTTTGTTCCCTTTTCATCCAGTCCTAAAGGACGACAGAGAGACGCATTCCGCTGGCAAATTGTTTGTTTGCTTGTTCCCACCTTTCTTGGGGAAGAGGGAGACAATGGATGTTAGTCTGTACAGTTTATTAGCATGCGCCTGTTTGCATAGTTTTAGCACTCGTTTCACTTAAAAAATTATGCAAATTGTGCACCGGCACAAATACACTTATAAATCTAAAAGCAAATAATAATAATAACAATACTACACACAATTCCCCTACCTTTTTAGTGCTAAGAAGATCTAGTTCTGAGCTGGTATCACAATCTGGCATACATGACTCTACCAAAGCAAATATTTGAAGATTGACTTTTTCAATTCTGAAGGTGCACTGGTGCATTTATTTGGACAGTTATATGCATGATCATCTAACGTATTATTGGATAAAACTGAATATATGCCAAATTATGATTTTTTGATTATCGTTTATTATATATTTCACTGGGCGCCACGGTGGCCAAGTGGTTAGCCCGTTCGCCTCACAGCAAGAAGGTCGCTGGTTCGATCCCCGGCTGGGCCAGTTGGCATTTCTGTGTGAAGTTTGCATGTTCTCCCCGTGGTTGCGTGTGTTTCCTCCGGGTGCTCCGGTTTCCCCCACAGTCCAAAGACATGCGGTACAGGTGAATTGGGTAAGCTACATTGTCCGTAGTGTATGTGTGTGAATGACAATGTGTGGATGTGTTTCCCAGAGATGGGTTGTGGCTGGAAGGGCATCCGCTGCGTAAAACAAATGCTGGATAAGTTGGCGGTTCATTCCGCTGTGGCGACCCCGGATTAATAAAGGGACTAAGCCGAAAAGAAAATGAATGAATGAATATATTTCACTGCTTACCATTTTCCATGGATGATAATAATGCAACATTAACACACAATTCACAATAAAACTAATTTTCTTCACATGTTTGTGCTAGGAGTAATTTAAGTACACTGCAGCAGATTTAGTGCCTGATTAGTGGATTGGACACAGGTTTTGCACTGAAATCCTTTGCACAATTTTGTTTAATATATGGCTTAATGTAATTCGCTTGCCCTCTGGCATATGGTGCAGGAATGTTTGATCTCAAAATAACACATTTAGGGATAGTTTTACCAAATGTTGTAAGAATGTTCTTCTTCTTCCTGCCCATATCTTCATGTAATGTATTGCACTTAAACATATGCTCTTGCATGAGTCAACGCTAAACACCACCTCTCTCTATCTTCCACAGTTCTCATTAAAAGATCTTGCCAGCACTGATGACACTCATTTTGGTCCCGGAAGAGCTCTTTTTGTGGAACCTTCTACCCTACCATGAAGTACAAAGCTGGGAATCCTGTTTTTATCAATATAAAATACATGACCAAGTCACTGGTGTTGTCATGTTCTGATTTAGAGCCTTTCTAATAACATCATTTCCCATTTTATCCATGATGCACACTCCAAGTATCTTTCTAAGTGCTTCCAGTTCAAATATAAGTAGTTGAACTGGCAGAATGTTCAAAACACATTGTTGTATGGTCGTTAGTAATGATACTGGACAGTACACAGCCTTTTTGCAACCTGGAAATTCTTGTTTTACACATAAAACTGTATTAATAAAGATAAATAAATCTGTGGATGGATTTACACACATCTGAGAGAAAATGTTGTATGAATAGGATTTAACTGTCTGGAATATTTCAAGTCAACAATGTTTTCATACAAATAATCTTTTTATCATACATTCTGTCTGGACAATACAGTAAGAATAAAAATACATATTTTTGTAGTTTAATTCAGCCAGCATGATATTGTTAATAACCTTGATGTGTAACAAATCGAGTCCTGCAATCCTTGAGACATCACCTTGCCTGATCGGCATAATCAAAAGCAATCAAATAATCACATCATCGGTGAACAGGCCTGTTGGCACAGATACAGCAGCACTGGATCCATTCTGGGCCTGACTGACATGATTATAAAGACTATGGGAGTAAAGCAGTTGTCATTGGAAGCAGATGGAGCATTTTAAAGAGACAGACAGAAGATCTTTCAGCATAGTGTCCTTGTACGATGTCTGGAAGCATTTATGATCCACAGAGGCTTCTTATTGTCAGAAGAAGAAAAAAGGGAGGGAGGAAAAGAGAGAAACAAGGAGGGGAAATGTTGAATCATCTCCAGGCCTAAAGACACAGCATATTAAAGGGCTCTGCATTAGTTACCTTGATGTCTAATCTGACATGACTTTATTTTGCCAGTGCAAAGAAAATAGTTAGCTGCTTTCGTTCATAATGAGTGCACTTGAAGGCTTCCAAGATTCAAAAACATGATTGTGTCATAAATGTGCTTGCCATGTTGTTATGACTCATGCATTCTATTGTAAGTTTAGTTATTTGTAACACACTGAATACTTTATTCAGTGAAACTGTTCTGTATGTCTCAATGAGTTGCTTTTTGAGTAAGATCCTTTGAATGATTGGTAGATCCAGATCTTTAAACTGGTCTGAAGGACGTATTCACTTTATCAGACTGATTTTTATAAGTGGATATGCAAAAGCAATGAACAAATTGCAACAACCATGACACTTAAATGTCACCTCCATTAAACATTTGAAACCTCTTCCAATCTTTATTCAAATAAATAAATAAATGGGTGAAAAGAAAAAAAGTTTTTACTCAACGTTTGTGTTAGAGTAGATGGCAAGAGGGTGGCTGTGAAAACATTAGGCTTCAAAACCGTACTAGTAAAAAGATTGACTTACTCAAATGGTGTGATGAACCTCTTTAGCATTCATTTTTCCTTCGGCTTTTTCCTTTGGCTGCACTTGCAGCTGCAACCCAGTTCTGGGAAGCATCCATACACACCCATTCACAAACATACATTAAGGCTGATTTAGTTTATTCAATTCACCTACTGTATAGCAAATGTCTTTGGACTGTGGGGGAAACCGAAGCACCCGGAAGAAGCCCATGCAAACACGTTGAGAGCATGCAAACTTTACACAGAAATGACTCAGGCGGGACTTGAACCAGTGACCTTCCTGCTGTGAGGCGACAGTGCTAACCACTGAGCCACCATGTAGCCAGACCTCTGAAGCAATTCATTGGAAACATATTTAAAAGTAAAAAAAAAGTAAAAAAAAACACAATTAATGGTTATTTAAATAGTAGGTACAGTACACCATTTGCATTATATAAGTATATCCTATATAGAAGGAAAAAAGCTCTATGAATTACATTTTTATGCATTAAATCCGCCATGTTGGAACTTTTGTATGCCATCATCAGTCTGTTGGTAAAGTGTCCAACAGATGTGCTCTCCAGATTCTTGTCAGAAGTAGTAAAACATCAAGGTACTTTTCACCTGCTGTTTTATAAATACTATGAATCTGGACATATCTCGGCTCACATATCATTTTTTCTTACTATAGAGTTTAGTATGCTGTCATATTTAGATTAAGGGCTTGACTTATGTTGGAACAAGATATGCTAAAATATCTTTTTTTTGTTTTGGATTTATATTGTTTAGCTCTACTCTTATTTTGAATTGCCATGATTGTATACTTTGACAATAGGAATGTACAAATTGTTGCCATGCAAATAAAAACTGAAACAGAACGAGACAGAGATAAACTGTATACAGAAAGTGTCAGACACTTGACTGTGCGTTTCCGGCTTGTTTTTGGGGTATGGAGCGGATGCATCCAGACAGAGAAAGAGGTAGGGCGGCACTTTCATCCTTTGCATTTGGAGGCAAGAGTCACTGTGTGTACGCATGTGTATGAACGAGAAGATGAATGGCCTTGAAGATAAATGCATGTGGGTTACTCTGCAGTGGCCTCCCGCTCCATGAAGCCCACTACCATGACATCAGAACAGAAGGGGCAAACATCCCCTCTTTGTAGAGGGGCTAATTTAATTTGTACCTTCCAACGAGGGGTAAATATGTTTGAACTGTCTGAGTGAGCAGTGTATACCCGACTCCCGTTCTCACGGGAAACTGGTGCGCAGCAGGATATTGTGCGGCGTTGCATTGCTAGTTCAGTTCAAAAAAAGCTAATTTGATTATTTCCTTTTGCCTTTTTTCATTCTCTCTCACTCGCCGTCCCGCTCTCTCTCTGCCTCCATCTGTTCCTCTCTCCGTTTCTGTGTGCCTTTTTTCTAGCGTACATACACAAACACTAACATACGCACACAAACACACACTAACTCTTGACATTCCCCTGGGATGACCCCGGTGACCTTTTTCATGTCTGTTCGGAATCTGACGTCAAAGGTCTCGTTGCTAGGAATGGGGGCTTGTTTAGTAACAAATATGACCTCTCTCGCCTTTCCTGGTCTCAGCGGCTATTGAATATATAATTTCTTCCTGTTTTAGCTGCTGCATACATAAATGAACTCAATGAGTCAATGAAAGGTTATGAGGACACAAGGCCCACTATCAATATCCATAAGTCCAGAGGGTTTGATAAGCGCACTGTTCCAGCGCTCCAGGGTGTCAGGGTCACACCTAGCTTTTCACACCACATAGGGCCCCCTGGTGACCCTGCAGCGTCCATGGCTGACCCCTGGGCTTGGCCTGACCTCTGTGGACCCAGCTGATTCTGATTACTCCTCTGGGAACCTGGAACTGCAGCACCAAACTCTGAGTTTGACATGCCATGTAAAGAACACTATAAATATACAGAGCAACAGCACACTGCAGTTCGTTCCAAATGGAGGTGTACTGGACATAATGCAGGGTTCAACACATTGTCCATCTGCCATCTGTTCTGAACAGTGACCTTTTAATGCACGTCTGATCCATATTTAATTAAATCTGCAGACTGCATCTCTTTACGATGTATAGTTGGCCCAATAATAATTTAGACAATTAAAAAGGGATGAATTTACTTGTATGTGAAACCAAATCAAACCAATTTTCAGTTCTTTTAAGGAAATAATGTGTAAACACAATGTTAAAGCAATTTTTGTTTAGTATTTAAAAGTTTGTTTTATGTTATATTATAATAGATTTATAGCTTTTCGTAACAATAGGAAAGGATTCACTTTGTTCTAATATTGGGGTTGTATTATTAAACTTGATGAGCAATTTTTAACCAATTTTTTATTAATTAATTCTTCAGGTTACAGTTAAAACGGAAAAGTCTCACAAAAGCAACTGACACATATATTGTGATAAGGTAAATATGTGTTTCTTTTTGCGAATATACATGTAAACTTGAGGAAAATCTACTTTGTTTTACATCTACATTAAAATCTCATTGTGATCAACTGCACATCAGCTAACTCTCATATGAGAATTGATAAACTGTTAGGTTAGTGTTACAATTAGTATAACAACAGCATTGCAGATTTATGTACTTTGTGAAGTTTATTTATAAACTAATTTCGAGAGGATCACCTGCTTATGATTGGTCTCTACTGGACCAGCATTAGCTAATACCCGATTCTCCAATCACTCCTAAGTCACTATAAATAACCATAGTCTTCATACCACTGTAATGTTTGTCTTGAAGAATCCACCTGTTCTCCCCTATTCCTCCACCTTTTTTGTTCCTAGATTGGGCGACACGGTGGTTTAGTGGTTAGCACTGTCAACTCATAGCAAGAACGTCACTGGTTTTAGTCCTTGCTGGGCCGGTTAGCGTTTCTGTGTGGAGTTTGCATGTTCTTCATGTGGGTTTCCACTTGATTCCCTGGTTTTCTCCCACTATCCAAAGACATGCGTCTCAAGTAAACAGACTAAATCAAATTGGCACTATAGCCAATTTCCTAGAGAACAGTATTTTTCCTCATGAAGCAATTTGTTATTAGCCACAAAATTAGCAAGGGAGTACTTGAGATCTACCTGAGCTCAATCTCCCCTCTTGCCGTGCAAACGAGAACTCTCAGGGCTCTCTTCCAGGACAGCATGCCAAACAAGCTTAAAATCAATCATCAGCTAAGTGTGACCTCTTGAAATATTTGTTGTTAGGGATAGGGTAAATTATCCTTACCCTATAGAGAGACCTTTTAAAATGTATCGATAATTCGAACAGAGTACTAAAGTCACTGTATGATTCAGCATGGTATGGTTCAGCACAGCACTTTGCCACAGTTCAGTTTCCTTAGGAAAAAAAATGGTGGGTGAAATTATTGCTATATTTGTGCCACTTATACTGCCATGACGTAAAAACTTGACATAAATCTGTCAGGTTTGTTGTCTTGTGTTGCAAACCCAATAATGCTGGTTGGGACCCTCTTGGACCAGTCTGTGTTCAGCGGTGTATGAACATTGTGTTGTGGTAATAGTACAGCTTGCTTGGAACGTCATCTGAGTGTTACTAATGGCCCGTTTCCACTGAGTGGTACGGTACGGTGCGGTACGGTTCTGTACGCTTTTAAGGCCGTTTCCACTGTCTAAAAGTGTACCGAACCAAACCGTACCGTACCACTTTTTGGTCACCCTTTGCAAAGGGTCCCAAGGGTACCAAAGAGTGACCAAAAGGCGGAGCTAAACGTGCAGCTGAACGCTATTGGTTTACAGAATGAAAACAAAGGACCCGCCATGTTTAATACACAGCCGAGAGACAATACTCCGAAATAATATAAACATATAATAACGAGCCATGGTCAACCAGAGCTCAAACAAACCATGTCGTCGTCTTGAACAGCCACAAAGCCAAGAAGAAGAGCAGATTCCTATGGGTTACGAGCCTATCTAAGTGAAAGCAAAAAATATAAACTTCCCACAGGAAGTACAAATAAAGAAAATGAAGCACAAAAGAAAACCAATAAGCATACAAACACACAGACGCGCACACACACACACACACACACACGTGTATCAGCTGCTAAACAGCTTCTCCCTGAGATACACAAAATGACTGAATCTGAGTGTAAAGTTCTCAATTCGAAGATATAGCGTCAGCGATTCACAGCGCAATAGTTGGACTCTTCAAAGTTTGCACGTTAATCTGTCATCAGAAAATGAAACAAGCAGCACAATAATCAAACGGGCTTTAAAAGCAGCAGTATCACAATGTTGCTCCACAAGACCCTCCAACAGTCCGCCCACACACAGTCACTCTTCCTTTAGTTTGCGAACCATTTCGTAAACATGCTCTCACGGACGCATGACAACATTAATGAGCCCCGGAATAAAGAACGATCCGGCTGGGGTGAGTGACCATAAGCCACAGGCAATCTTATCTCCCGACGCTGCGGGAACGGAAGGGGCAGAGGCGGAAACGGCGAGATTCCGGTCGTGACGCAAACGCGGTGCTCCAATACACAAACACACACACACCCCAATCCTCCCTTACATACACACCCAAGAGTTAGATGATTGGATAATCACTCGTGATAATACAAGACTCCGCTACATAAGCGCAAGCGCGAGCGCGAGTGGTTTCGCTTTGTCACTTGCGCTCACATGCGCGTCAATATTTGAAACAACAAACTTCTTAACCTGGACTATTATAAACTCGGAATGACGGAATTACTCTCTAACGAGAGAATAATGACGGAGAGGCTACATGTGCTGGTGAAGATTAAAGACACAGATGAGAGGTCTGCACCGACTGTGGGCTCTATTTCGTATTGTTTTTGAACCTAAATAAGGCATAAATGTCTGCTGTGTGTAGTTTTTCTGTAATTTGGTAACATCGGAGACTGTGTGGGGCTGTATGTGTTTATATATGCTGCATTTATTTATTTATTATATATAATCGCGGACCATAGGCTATTTTGCATCGTTGATCTGCAGTTATAATCAGATCATGTTCAGTCAGTAATGAACATTTATACACCAGTGTTTATGTTTATAATAAAGCTGTTTTGTGAGAAGTGCTTCTCGTATGATTTATGAACAACCCATAAAGCTTTACTGTAAATATTTCCTCGAGCGAAAATGACGTCGACTGAAACTTTCTGTCATACACCACGGCCACCAAAAGAGTACCCTTTTGCAGTGGAAACGCAAGTCTGATAAAAGTGACCCGTACCG
The DNA here is from genome assembly GCA_903798035.1 of Danio albolineatus. Lineage (NCBI taxonomy): Eukaryota > Metazoa > Chordata > Actinopteri > Cypriniformes > Danionidae > Danio > Danio albolineatus. The sequence continues at coordinate 394,816 of CAIGQQ010030532.1, read as the reverse complement.
ACCCGTACCGTACTGTTCCACTCAGTGAAAACGGGCCATAAAAATACCAGGAACTAGGCACAGAACACACTGGAAAAAACTTCAATAATGAGATGTACTATGTTGTGTTATTGTTTTGTGTCATTTGTTTATTTATGAGTGACCTATGTGTCCAGAATCACCAAAGATCTTTTGAGGGTGACTGCCTCCAGTGTATTTTTGAAATATTTAAATAAAGCAAGAGGCGCCACGGTGGCGCGTGAGTAGCACGTTCGCCTCACAGCAAGAAGGTCGCTGGTTCGATCCCCGGTTGGGGCAGGTCCCGGTTGGGCCAGTTGGCATTTCTGTGTGGAGTTTGCATGTTCTCCCCGTGGTTGCGTGGGTTTCCTCCGGGTGCTCCGGTTTCCCCCACAGTCCAAAGACATGCGGTACAGGTGAATTGGGTAAGCTAAATTGTCCATAGTGTATGTGTGCGAATGAGAATGTATGAATGTGTTTCCCAGAGATGGGTTGTGGCTGGAAGGGCATCCGCTGCGTAAAACAAATGCCGGATAAGTTGGCGGTTCATTCCGCTGTGGCGACCCCGGATTAATAAAGGGACTAAGCCGAAAAGAAAATGAATGAATGAATAAATAAAGCAACACAAAGGGTGACGTTCCACTTGTATGTACTTCTATCATCTGAGTTAAGTGCTCTTTAAAAAGAAGCTAGCATCTCTCTCACTCCCTCTCTTCCTGCACTGACCCAGTGTCTGACCAGTCTGCTTCTCTGACCTGCAGCTGTGTTTACAGTCAACACAGCACCATGTTAGGACAGCTGGGAGAACAAGAGAGGCAGCCACCATGCATCCCAGCACTCACCAGATTACACACACAAATGACGACAAAGTAAAAAATGTACAAACAGGATGTATGCGAGAATAACTTCACAGATGCACAATTCAGAATGCATGATTCCCAACCCATTTGGAGATAAAAACAAAAATAACATACACAAATGTATAGCCCTCAACAATAGCTTCCTGCATTGCGTTTGATTGAGTAAATGAGGAAGCATCTCTAGATCCATTACCACGTTTCTCTAGTGTCATTATATCAATTGTCACTGCCACCATTGTGTGTGTGATACTACGAGACTGTGTGTGTAGGACACACACAAGGCCAAAACAACATCCGTTTGTTGCATTGTCAGTGACACCAATGAGAATAACAGTTTGAGAGACCCTTCTTTCCCCTCGACGCATCAAGTTTCACACACAAACACAAATAGTCTCTCTTGGTTCATCTTGTTCTCTCAGCCACCCCGAGGGTATCCTTCATGGGAGCCGGCAAACCCCGGCATATTTGTGGACAGCCTCCTAGTGTGAAGCCTTTATTTAGGTGCATGGAAACTTTACTTATCTTAGACTGATTTTCAGATATGATCCTGCCAACTTTATTTTCCATCTCTTAACATCCGAAGAGTTTTTGTAAGTGTTCATTCCCCTACTTGAGTTATTACTGTTTGTACTTTTACTTGTTCACATCACATCGCAGTGAATGTCAAAACAGAGGTAGCTCAGACTTCTTTTTGGATGAACATTGGCTGGCGTCAATCAGTGCAAAAAAAACTGCAATGCTGATAGAGGTATTGACAGTTCCTCATTGTTATTGACATGGCTAGCGTCAAGGGCGTTAACGTAAGTGGCTATTGACATCCCACTTTGGCCATTGATGTCCCAGTCTCACTCGCTAAGTGCTTTACTATCATGTCCATTTCTGTGCTAATGTGAAGTTTCTCTCAATATCTTGACTTACAGAGAACCCTATTAATGCCGTCCAGTGGTTAGAGAAAAGGGTCATGGCAAGAACAACACTCGTCAAATTCTGGAGTTGTGGTGGGTATTTACGGAAAACAATGATTGACTCAAAATTAGGAGCCAAGAGAGAACATAGAAATAACAATTCATCTACCTCAAACTCCCTTAAGACTGAGATGATTGGGGAGGGCAAAGTGAAAGGCAGGAATAGTCATATTTGTGGTTTTGGGAATTCTGTGACACTTAGAGAGCCCATTTGTGGTTATTTCTTGCAAAACTTTTACAGTATATTAAATAATGTGACATTTTTAAAGATTGAAAAAAAAAAACACAGTTTATGCATATTAAAATATAATTTAAGATAATAATTTATTCTAAAATATGATAATCAAATTTTCATTAAAATATCCAAAAACACTAGAACAGTGCTTTTCTACCATTTTATTATCACCACAGACCAGTCATCGCTTGACAATTTTACCGCTGTTTGTAGGTTGCTAGGCGACCATCAACCATTTTCTCAGAGGATGACAAGCTGCTATTCTGATCAAGTTTTATTTATGAAGAAAATTACAAAGCAGTGCAGTGTTTGGGTGTCTGAGATAATTAGTCTACCGAAATGTATATATTCCACTGAAGCTGAAGCAGATCGGTCAGTTCTTTTCATGTGACTTGCGGTGCACTTGCGGCATTCATTCAACTGGTTGCATCTGGAAGGCGCGAACCTCCATTGGAAATGACAAACTTGTGCAAACTCTAGAAAAGACGCGACATGCGAACAGACCCTAGTGCTGTGTTCACACCAGATGCGGCACATGCAGATAATTCTCGCTATTCACATCACGTCATGGGCTGGACTTCTGTCTGCCCGGTGACTCTAGCTTCAATGCTAAATGGCTAACATGGATTTTATTGAGAGAATAGCTGTGTTTATGTGCTTTAAGGAAGGCTGATAAACAGCATCGATTCGTTCGGTGCCATGTCTGAGTCTACTAGGTAATTTCAGAGGAGTTCTTCTCCAGAAACTGTACCTAGATGATGGAAGCTTTCAGTGGTGCTTCTGACTAAGCCGAGACCAGTTTAATGAACTCTTGTCCGGTGTCGGCAAGAGGATTTCCACTCGGGACAACAACAGAAGGTGCTACGTCATAACCACACCAGTACAAGAGCAAGCTCCTGATTGGTTAACGCTGCGAATGTCTGCTGAATTTCAGATTTTCCAACTCCAGCGAATCACTCAAAACGCGCAACTTGAGCTGCTTCATTCACGGTGTCTCATTCACGCGTATTGTGCCGCAGGATGTCTATTCGTGTCATTGCATTGACTTAGCATGCAAGTCCTTCGCACTTGACGCTTCATCCACGTCTGATGTGAATGCAGCATCAAAGGCCTGCATCCTTTGCGAACTCTAGCAGTTGATCTTCTTGCACAGACATGGTGGATTCACCTGATTTGTTGACAAATGGGTTGTGGATCTATTCCTTGGGAGTTCACTGGTCCTTTACTAGACTTTTGACCCTTAGCAAAGAAACTTTCCAGTAATGTCTATTTCTTACTCATTTTTCTGCTTGTGGGTTCAATTTGGGTGCTCAAGTGACAGAGATGTGAGCGAGAGAATATGGTAATTTTTCAAATTAAAATATTTTTCAAAATAAAAGATTGTTCAGGCGCCACGGTGGCATAGTGAGTAGCACATTCGTCTCACAGCAAGAAGGTCGATGGTTCGAACCTCAGCTGGGTCAGTTGGCATTTCTGTGTGGAGTTTGCATGTTCTACCCATGGTTGCGTGGGTTTCCTCCGGGTGCTCCTGTTTCCCCCACAAGTCCAAAGACATGTGGTATAGGTTGATTGGGTGAGCTAAATTGTCCTTAGTGTATGAGTGCGAATGAGTGTGTATGGATGTTTCCCAGAGATGGCTTGCGGCTGGAAGGGCACCCGCTGTGTAAAACAAAATGCTGGATAAGTTGGCGGTTCATTCCGCTGTGGCGACCCCGGATTAATAAAGGGACTAAGCCGAAAAGAAAATGAATGAATGAATGAATGAATGAAAGATTGTTCAGACTTAGATAATAAATAAAACGGAAAGAATTAATGATTTCTTGTGCAGCCCAGCACCAATTGATCCACTGACCTGTATCAGTTTGCAGCCCGGTGGTTGAGGACCACTGCTGTAGGTGTAAAAAATTCCCATGATTCCACACTCAGTCACAGGATCATTAAACTATGTCTTTGTAAGTAAATAAACACTATATTATAGTTACTCTCTTTTTCATTTTTTACTATTTTGCTTAGTTTGTCTCACAATAAAGTCTAACTAACTGCTCCTTCAGAAAACAAGCTCACCGGTTTATCTTTTAATTACAGTGGTTAAAGCCTTGAAAACAACATCTTCTATGAACTAAGTTCATGTTTTAAACTACATTGTTTTATTATATTAGACACCCTTAAATGTCACTGATCCACATATGCTGATATGGATATTATGAGACAAACAGAGGATTTATATTTAGGAGAGATTAAAAAGCAGCAAGGAAGCCTATTTATCACAGTCAATAATGTCATAATGTGTCATCTGAAAGCTTGGAAAAGCACACCAACAATGCCACAACAGAGACTCATCAGCCAGGGCATTCCGTGCATTTCTTCCAACAAGCGCCATGAATGAGAGCACTCATAATGGAAATCAGCAGGCAAGTTCACGGAACTTAAACAATCAGCAGTGTTTAATGATTAATAACCCAGTCAAGTAGAAAAATGAAATCTGTATCAAACTGCTAAAATGGACTTCGTTGTGCCTCAAGAGGGCTTGTTTGGAGTTCAGAGAGAACTTGACACGAAGTCAAATCAGAAGTGTCAAAGGTAAAAAGAGAGGGAAGTCCTCCATCTGTTAGCTCTGTCTGTTAGGGTACTCATGTTCAATAGACTCTTCACTAAATAGAAACCAAAAATAATCCTCCAAAATGTTCTTGTTGAGCATTTGGGAAATATCTCTTGGAGAGGAAGGACGATGTTGGGTCACAAAGACTGAGCAGCTGCTCTGGTGACATTGAGGAAGCACAGTCAACGTACGTGAGGTTCTGTTGGGGAGTCAGGGAAACTGATGAGGGATCATGAAACAGCGGCGGAAGTCACCCATCACTCTCAGGATGTGTCAATACACTGCCAAGCCACAGAGGAAGGGAGAAAAAATATACAAGATGGAGATCTGATACCCCCAACTGGCATTATAGAATTTACAAAGGCCAAAACTTAATGATGGAAGCTTTGGTTCTTAGAGGCACTAGAGAGGGGAAATCAGTTTTTGTTCCTTTCAGCATCATTTTAGCAGGAGCTTGACATGTTTAACATGATCCATTCCAGGTAGGAGTGCAGAGCTGACGATGAGTTCACACCACCTGCTCTTGACCTTTTCTCTGAGATATGAAACCCTGTTCTATTTTTACACAGACAAATCCTGCTCTGGGTGACAGCTCCAGCATTGACTCACCTCTCCCCACGAACAGTATCCATAATCACCAGAAACTGAGGGAACGAGAGAGAGAGATGGAAAGAAAGATGGAAAGAGAGGAGCCCAAGAGAGCACTCTAGGAATGATGGAATATCAATATGGCAGAATGAGACTTTCACACACTAACATGAACACAGGGCTCCTTCCTTTCACTGAAACTGATGCATTGCACACAGTCAAGCACTCTAGTGTACTGCCTTGCTGCCTACATAGGCCACATTTACCTTCTAGGAACTGCATAAATGACTGATTTGGAACACATTAGGAACTGTGTGAGCAATACTCACTAATGAGTTCAATAAAGATTTCTATTAGCATATTGCTAACGATGTATTATGGGATTTGCTTTTTTGGAAAACATACAAATTTTTTTTTATGATATGCATAGTTGAGACTAGCTGCAGTTTTGCTATTGAATTTAACAACAATTGCATTTTAGGGGTATACAAATGCAAACATTTAAAGACAGATTTAAAGTGTTTCTGAAAGTAATACAGTATATACAATAACAGTTTCCATGATTTTGTGGAAATGGTGATGTCATGCATATGTTTTTAGTCTGTGGGCATGCAACAAAAATATACAATAAATGTACCTCCCCTCCCCTGATTCCATTGATCACTTATTGTTACACATTTTCATGTTAACAAACTTTCAGCCTCCACATGAGTGGCAAATCAATTGAATTAAAAGCCCCAGAATTAACTACAGAGCTTAATTCCATCCATGGGCCGGAGAAAACAAAAACATATCAGAAAAAAACACCATGAACAATACCTTAAACAATAATAACAACAACAATAATAATAATAATAATAATAATAATAATAATAATAATAATAATAATAATAATCCCCCAAATAAATTTTTCTGAAAAATTAACTGTAAATAATGTAAATCATCCCCCTTCCAAAGTCACACACCTGGTTTAACCATGAGTTCAAATGCACTTTAAACTGTGCTAAGGTGGTCAGTTCCAAAAATGCAGAGAGCGGACTTGGGTTCTCATGGAGATCGATCTTGCCTGGTCACCTCAGAAGAACGCTCAGAACGCGTCCAGTGAGAAATGAGATTTCGCTCTTCGTGATGCTCACATGACCTTCACGGATTTTTAACGGAAAATTATTAAACAACGATTTACTGCTTTCCCTCTTTTTTATATATATACAATACATAACAATATATATATATATATATATATATATATATATATATATATATATATATATATATATATATATATATATATATAACCTTACAAATATCCTTTAACCTTACAAGTATACTTTGCACAACACAGAGTTTAATACGAATTTCAGCAAATAAACACCCTTTTTGTGTTTATGCCTTTAGTAAGATTTAAATGGTAATGTGTACTTTCACTGTCTCATTAAGGGAAACTCCAGAGATTAACAAGTTATATCTCTGAACTTTAATAATAAATCTATGAAAAATGTTGCACTTCCCAGCTCCTTTATTCTGTCGCAATGACTTCTGGGACTTCTAGAGCGAGTTTGGTGCTCAAGTCTGCATCGGCGCATCCTCGATACCAAGAACGTATCCGGGAACTTTCACAAATTCTCCGTTCTTGCGGTCTTGAGGAACTGAACTTTGGTAGCTTATGATGACATTACAAGAGAACACAAGGACACAAGATCACCGAAGAACGCATATTGAGAAACCGCCATTGTCTTTTATCAGTTGGTGAATTACTCCTGTTATTAACAGCTCTTACAGAAAAAAGCTGAACAGCCCAAATCAGTAACAATTTTCTGCACAATCACCTCTTGATGAAGTCTTATATCAGTACAAGCAGAGACAAATTCTTTAAAAAATTATGAACAAATACATAGATTCAAAAACAATTGCAGAACAAACACAACAGAATTGTCTTATTAATAACCAAATGATGATGATATTTGTTTCTTATAAACCATTTTTAAAGCCCATTTGTACAAGGTGTATAATAAATGTTGTTTTTGTTGTTACTTCCAATCTTTGAGCAGAAGCAGGTATTAAAAGTCGCCTGCTCCTCCCGTCTCTGTGCACTGCAGAGAGAGAGAGTCCTCCTCCCTGAGAGCCAGGCAGATTATTTAAAGACTGATTGAGACGCCAACGTCAGCCGGATTGCCAGCGCGGAGGCAATCAGGAGGCAGATAAGGACCTGTTACCTGAAGTGGGATTCTCAACCTGCATCGTCAGAGAATCCATCCTGTGCAGACTGATAACGGCTGGCTTTTAATGACCACTGAAAAGCTGGCAGGAGACGGACGCGAAACGTATAGAGGCTGTTATCCCCATCGCTGTTAGCGACTAAGGGAAGTGTGAGGTTAGGCTAACCATCCCAATCCCAATTTCTATGTAGAGGGAAGGACATACACATGTTTATGCCTATGCAGTCCATACACACACAAACAAATTCGCACGAGAACCAGTGCTACATGCACCACACAGATAACACTCATACACACAAATTGAACTGAATGAACTTCTGTGTTCACTGACAGTGGTGGTTGGTAACATGTTACAAGGAATGTCCATTAAGTCCTCGATACACCAAGTCGATGTCAAAGAACCAGCGGCAATGAAAGCTGACTGCATTGACATCTTGTGTAAGCTGCGTCTCAGACAAAAATAGTGCTTGAAACACACTGTTACAGTATTATATAGTACAGTTTACTGCAAACTAGAGTGTGTGTTCTGTGCCTGCATGTTAGAAAACAACTATTCACATCAGGATATGTATAAGCAGGTCAAGAACAGGTTAAGGTTAAAAACAGGTTCATAGAATTCAAATCGTTTGAGTAAAGTGATTGCCTTAAACCATTTGAGTTACTCTAATAAAACTAATATTTATATAGTAGCAATCTTAAAAAAATGTTTAAAAAAAGAAACATTAAATACATTTTATATACTAATTTATTCAATTTAAATTCAATTAAATTTAATTCTGCTTAGTGAGCTAATGAGTTTACATAACATTTTATTATTCATTCATTCATTTTCTTTTCAGCTTAGTCCCTTTATTAATCCGGGGTCGCCACAGCGAAATGAACCACCAACTTATCCAGCATATGTTTCATGCAGCGGATGCCTTCCAGCTGCAACCCATCTCTGGGAAACATCCATACACACTCATTCACACTCATACACTACGGACAATTTTAGCCAACCCAATTCACCTATACCACATGTCTTTGGACTTGTGGGGGAAACCGGAGCACCTGGGGGAAACCCACGCAACCACGGGGAGAACATGCAAACTCCACACAGAAATGCCAACTGACCCTGCCGAGGCTTGAATCAGCGACCTTTTTGCTGTAAGGCGAACGTGCTACTCACTACGCCACCGTGGCGCCCATTTTATTATTATTATTATTATTTTTGGAACAAGTACAGTGACTTTTCAGTAGTATTTAAGTAAAATATTCCTCTTTCATTTGGCAAATGTGGCGGTTAGGTTTTACAGTGAAGTGTAAAGTTTATTTCTTTCATTCAAAAAGAGAAACCCAAACTACTTTTGCAGACATACAAACAAAGTTCTTGCTCAACACATTGGATATCAGTTTGTTGTTCGGTTTGTGAACACTTCCAGGTGTATTGTTATAAATATATTTGATTAAGACTTTACAATAACAGTACATGAATAATGATGTTTTATATGTAAACAAACCATCACTTTATTTTGAATTAATGATGATTGAGGTATGCACTAATCATGAATTAACTTTAACTACAACATAAGTCACATGAGTTTATGTGTAAATAACAATTACATTAATTATGTGTTAGTGCATGATTGTTTGTTAATTAATGTATTAATTACCACACAGTTTATGCTTAATTTAACCATCATGAACTCATGATATGTTAATATATAATTATGTTGTGACTTTACTTGGAGGGGCACATCATCATTAACCCATTCTTAACTACTCATGATCTCCTTATGCACGTCCAACTAGTGAGTTTACACTGAATACCAATAGAAAGATGTTTTCAACATCAGCATGAAAAGGAGCTCATTAAGGATTAGTTAATGGTGATGTGACCCTCCAAGTAAAGTCATGACATAATTATACATTAACAGCTCATGAGTTCATATATTGGTTACATTTAGCTTAAACTTAAATGTTAATTAATACATTAATTAACAACATGTTCTAACAAGTAATTGCGGTAGCCGTTATTCACACATGTACTCATGTAACTTGTTCTAGTTAAAGTTATTGCATGATTAGTGCATACCTCAACTCATTATTAATTCAAAATAATGTTTAGTTTACATATTTACACATCATTATTCATGTACTGTTATTATAAAGTGTTACCCATATTTGCATACAGGGAAGATGAAATTATGTTCATACATACATTTTTCTATACCGCCTTGAAGGCTAACTTTTACTTTCACTATTATTATTATGCACTGGGTCATTATCTAAACTAAACAACCAATCTGAGCATTCTCTCTCAGTGATGGCCACAAAATCCAATTCAACATGTTAAATTGTGTAGAGGGTAGCACAACCGCCTTGCAGCAAGAAGGTCACTGGTTCGAGCCCTGGCTGGGACAGTGTGCCATTTCTGTCCGACCTTTTCATTCAGGCACTGCCCTGGATTACTGGCACACGCCATAGTCACATTATGTCTATTATGCCATTATGTTTTTGAATATTATGAATATTTATGATCTATTGATAAATTATTGTTAATTTTCCCACTGATGATGCAAAAGATTTCTTCAAATGCCACAGTGAAGCCTGCTTAAAG
>CAIGQQ010030532.1:367220-379757 GCA_903798035.1 Danio albolineatus | reverse complement strand
TTTCGTATATATATATATATATATATATATATATATATATATATATATATTTATTTATTTATTTATTTAATTTGCTTTATGGCGGTGCCGTGGGTAGTGCCGTCGCCTCAAAGCAAGAAGGTCGCTGGTTTGAGTCCCGACTAGGTCAGTTGGCATTTCTGTGAAGAGCTTGCATGCTCTCGCCTTGTTCACATTGGTTTTCCCTCACAAGTCCAGACATATGCTATAGGTGAATTGAGTAAACTGGATTAGCCATAGTGTTTGTGTGATTGAAAGAGTGTATGGGTGTTTCCCAGTACTGGATTGCAGCTGGAAGGGCATCAGCTGCAAAAAAAACATATGCTGGATAAGTTGGTGGTTCATTCCACTGTGGCGACTCCTGATGAATAAAGGAACTAAGTAAAAAAATAAAATGAATGAATAATTTGCTTTATTTAAATTTGCAAACATTCCAAATCAATCAATCAATCAAATGATCAAATTTGATCAATCAATCAGTGTAACCTATGTTTCAAAAGTTCACACTTAGATATTGTTTGACAAATGTTAGGAGGTTTGGCATGCTGTCCCGGGAGAGAACCCTGAGCTCGGGGATAGTTGAGCCCAGGGCTCCCGCCTGGTAGAATGAGCATGTAAAGGGGAGTACGAGATCAGGAAGTTCTCGAGGGCTCCCCGTGTTAAAGATAGAAGGGGTGGATGGGGGGTTTCTTCGGAAAACAATGATAAGGGAGTATTATTTGCTGGGTTACTTATAGTGGGATTGAATTAATCTGATTGGCTGACTAATGATTGTAGATAAGAGACCAGCTGAGGTGAATCATATCACATGCTCCTCTCGAAATTAGTTTAAAGGGACTTCACTTAAAGATAAATTGAAAAAAAACTTTATTTTTACCTTTAAACTTTAAGCACCAGTCGAAAATAATGTCTTTGTAGTAAAGACAAACGAGTCCTACTCCTTCTCCAGAGCATTTGTAGTAAACTACCAACTAAGGGCAAATACACTAAAAGCAAACCTTCATCACTGCACTGTTTTACCCATCATCAACTATTCTATTATATCCAAGAGTGCTATTCAAACAAACTTCTTGACAGACAGTACACAGATCATTATTAGGAATTTGGTCAATTGAGAGAAAGAGGCAAATAAAAAAAGCACCAGCACAGAATGTTATAATGTAGTGAAGAGCTGTAAATTTCAGCCGTAGTCATGAGTTATGGACTGAGCTCACGAGTGCATGGTTAATATGGCCATATCAAATGCATGGGAATACACTCCTACTGCGAAATGGGACACAACAGGAAATAGCTCAATGTTTTTTCCTGGGCGAGAGGGGCCAATAACTGTCACGTTCGTTTAGATGGCTCGAGCACAGTGGCCCAACGTCTGTTTAACAGTTTGAGCCGGGAAACTTCTGCAATTAAAGAGTTGCTGTGCTCATGGAGATGCACTTCCCAGACCCCTGCTCTTACTGCAAGCGCATTAGGACACCTGTGTGTTTAAGTGTGTGTGGGTTTAAGTCGAACCGTGGCCTGCACCTCATCTGTTCAGGCCGTCTGAAGGAACATGACATTTACAGGCGAGTCCTCTCTGCACTTCTGCATTGTTCAGCATTGTAAAACCTGAAGTTCAGATTACTCAAAACGTCTGTGGAAACTTGTTGCATTAAAGCATGTGAGTAAACTCACTCATATATAAGTTAGTAGAACTTCATTTTACTTCATAGAAAATGTTTGTGATGACAGACGTGTCCCGCAGTAAAACCTGTTACAATGTTGATTATAATTAATAAACTAATTTGTGCAATTTGCTTTCATTCATTCATTCATTCATTTTCCTTTGGCTCAGTCCCTTTATTTATCAGGGTGTCACCAACAGAGGAATGAACCGCCAACTTATCCAGCATATGTTTTACACAGCTGATGCCCTTCCAGCTGCAACCCAGCACTGGGAAACACCCATTCACTGTTACATTCACAGTCATACACAACTCCAGATTAGTTAATTCAATTCACCCATACAGTCTTTGGACTGTGTGGGAAACCGGAGCACCTGGAGGAAACGCGTACGTGGGAAGAACATGCAACTCCACACAGAAATGACAACTGGCCCAGCCGGCACTCGAACCAGGGACCTTCTTGCTGTGACAATGTTAACCACTGAGCCACCGTGTCACCTGTTTTCATGAATTGCAAATAATTTCCAATCTGTATTAAATGTTATTTAATAAAAGCCTATATGAATGTAACTATCATTAAAAATACCTTTACACACTTTCATAATCATACTTGTGCAGTTAACTCAAAGTTGAGGGTTTTCTAAACACTCAACACGTCTAAACTCACACTGGGTGACTGGAATGATGCGGAATGTGCCATGCGTTGCAATGAACTTGTGGAATTCACCTTTACTGTGTTAATTAAAACATTCTGCGAGAAATGCAGCATGATGGTTCATATCTGGTGTGAATCCAGCAGTCTGTGATGAAAAGCATTCTGGGAACAAGAAATCTACTCCAGTTAAAGTTCTTAATACGATCAAATTTTGACTTCACTTATTTTTGTCTTATTTTTTGTGTTTTTTAACTTATTATGAAGTTAACTTTTACCTTCCATTGGCTTCCTAAACAATTGAATGAAATGAATTACATAAATATATTTTTTTCACTGTTCAGTTTTACAGTGAGAGAGCCGACAGACACACACACGCACATACACATAGACACGTTGTATTTCCACAGTTCGAACTGTCCTTCACTGAGACCCTACTTCTTATATTCTCTCTTCATCCATAAACTTGTGAGTTAATGCACAGATGACAAAAAAAGATGGAGACATGGAAGGAGCAAAGCAGAGGATGAGTAGAGAAAGCTCATAAAGCCACAGTTCTGAGGTCAGCAGCACACACAATTCACTTGCACAATAAAATCTTCAACTCGTCGGCTCAGGAATACTCAGAACTGTGAGAACTGTCCATCATAAGACAACGGAAGGTGAAAAAAATTGAGAAAAAAAATTATCAACCAAGTTAAATGATGAAATTAATTAACATTAAACCTAACTGTACAGCATGCTTACTATTTTATGTGCATACTTATTAGGGACAGCAACTATGATTATGCTTAGTACACTAATGTATCTTTTTTCCCCCAGCACAAACCAGGAGGGTAACACAATGGCTAGTGGTTAGCACTGTCCCCTTACAGCAAGAAGGTCGATGGTCCAAGTCCGGGCTGGGTCAGTTGGCATTTCTGTGTGGAGTTTGCATGTTCTCCCCGTGTTCGTATGGGTTTCTTCCCGGTGCTCCAGTTTCCCCCACAATTCAAAGACATAGGTCTATAAAATAAAGTAAACTGGTCGTAGTGTATTTGTGTGCTTGTGAGAGTGTATGGGTGTTTCCCAGTACTGGGTTGAAACTGAAAGGGCATCTGCTGTGTAAAACATATGCTGGATTAGTTGGTGGTTCATTCAAAGCACCAAATGCAATGCAACATTGACTGTTTGTTTCTATTAATGTTAATAACATTGCAAACCTATATCAGCATCCAAACATTGTTTCCAAACATACAGTAGCATCCATAGTTTGTGTCAATAGAGATTACAAGGGAGCCATAATGGTAACCCCACCCCCAGCTCCTGACACTAAGCAGTTCTTACTTTTGCTTGGGCTGGGCGTTTCATCAAATTAAAATTGCAAATGTCATTGAGCAAAGCTGCAATTGTCATGCACATCTTCTCAAGGATGCATAGTGTGATTTGTAGCAAATCTCCTTCAAAAGTCAGAGGACGCTCCTGCAGAATCCCACAAAACCCTCAAAACAGAAACACCTGAAGAAATCCAGAAGAAATCCACTGGGATATAGCAGTAGCAGAAGATTTAACTGCTTTCATTGATTCATCATGACTTACAAACACACAACAACTGAAGTTACAAGGTGAGTTTGGAATAAAACCCTGTCCATATTGACTAAGGCCGTACTCACACTATGCTATCCGAACCGTGCTCAGGCCCGTTTCCCAGATCGTTTGAGAAGTGTGAGCGCTCTGAATCGGGCTCAGGCACGGTTCATTTGGCCGGCCCTGGCCCGGTTGGAAGAGGTGTGCTTGAGCCCAGTTCACTTGGGCTCAGGCGCGGTACGCTATAGTATGAGTGCCAAGCGCGCCTGAGCCCAAAACTGAGGACGCAACGTCATTTGCTGCGACGCACGAGCAGCACGATTTCGTGAAAATTTCCGAGCCACAAAGGCGATAGACCTGTTCAACATTGTGCTGTGACTGGGTTGTGCACCACTGCTGAGCAAACGACTCAAAAAAATCACCAACAAACTTAACAAAGCTGTGGACTCAGCATGCTCAGCGTAGCTCTTCCTGTTTATCTTGAGTCGCACTATAATGACGTAAGCGGGCTTGGGTACGGATGCTTGAAAACGCAGTGTGAGTGCGGGCCGTCGGGGGAGAGAGAGGAGGAGACACAATCGTGCCCAGGCCCGGTTCGGATAGCATAGTGTGAGTACGCCCTAATTAGATCAAATTCATACTAAAACTCCTGTGCAGTAACTCTGCTTCACTGACAAAATGTGCATGAAAATCACCTTGATTTATCACACAGCCTTACTTTTAGTCCAGCAATTAGTCGAAAGACAAAGAACCAATTAGGAGCCTGTCTCATGCCTCCAAATCTACACTGGAAATGTCTTGGTGGAAAAAAGGTACATATGTACTTGCAAAGTTGTTGGAGGATCATCAAAATAAAGTTTTAGTTGAGTAAGCAGCATGCTAATACTCTAATGACTACTAGTTGACTAGAAGTTATCGAAATTAAATGTCAAATGAATGGAACAATTTCATGAAATTAAAATGAACAACGTCCAACACATCAGAGAAACATTTAGGGCTGTTGCTATTAACATGGCAGACTTTGAAAGTGGAAACACTGAACGCTTCACCAGTGAGAAAACAGTTAAATAGACCATCTGCAACACGAGGATAAAGAATCCTCCATTCCGCCTCTTTACTTTACTTTTACTCTACTTTACTCCTTTAATTTCGTGGATTAGGAAACAGTGGAAACTCACTCCACATATTTAATTTTGTTTGTTAGGCACAAAGATGTGTTTCAAAACTATTTCTAAATTCAGTTCTAATTTCCATCAAAAGGAATAAATAAACAATATTAATGAAGTCTGGCCAAACGTCTTATTCTTATACCCATATGGTGATGCAAACGTCTCCAAAACCTAACAGATGGACAAATCTAAAGTTGTTTTTATTAAAGCAAATATAAATATGCATATAATAAATACTGCTAATACTTATAACAACATTATAGCTCTGTCACCCGGGAGGAGCTTGTAGTAGAGCCACTGCTCCTCCACATTGAGATAAGTCAGCTGAGGTGGCTTAGGCATCTGTTTCGGATGCCTCCTGGACACCTACCTAGGGAGGTGTTCCAGGTATATCCCACCGGGAGGAGGTTTCAGGGAAGATCGGGACACGCTGGAGGCACTATGTCTCTCAGCTTTCCTAGGAACGACTCGGGCCAGCCGAACCTTTTAATTGTTTTCATATGTAAAGATATTTGTGTATTGCTGTACACTCTGAGCATATTAAGCAATGTGTACATGTTTGGACCTGCATAGGTGCATAACTAAAGCTATCTGCAGTGAACTTTAGAGCAGCTTTTAGCTGGTCAATGGTGCGGTCTATTTCAGTTCCTCAAAATAGCAACGTGCCAACAACACACCTTAACACACCTCTAATTTAGACTAGCACACTCATGACTCCACAAAGTGGCTCAAATGAATTTGCTATTTAAACAATGTGGAGCACAATGTGAAAATTAGGCTTGTGCTGTTCTGAAAATAGCAACAAATTGTGTCAAACATGTCTTGTGCCTTATTGTGCCTGGTGTATGAGAGGGCCCTTAAAATACACATATCAATTGTACAAATCTCATTTGCTCAACAATTAAATTGAAGATATAGTCAGACCAATAATGACTACAACTAAAATAACTATACATAATAACTATAATGCCATGACATAAGCATTGTGGACACATGTTAACACCCACACATTATATATGTTAAACAGAGACAGGATGTTAGAAGAGCAATGTTCCTTGATGACAAGCCCATTTATGGCCTCCAGATCCCCTATGTGCATCTCTCCATGTCCACCGCAGGCATCTGAGGAACATAAACTGTGTGTGGAGGGGTTCTGTAGTGAGATTGTGTGGGATGAACCACGGGCCACAGGCCTCTCCCTGGCTGGGACGCATCCCTCAGCCATCTGTGAGGGAGGTTAAGCAGAACCTCTAGATCAGGGGAGGATGAGACCAGGAAAGCAAAGGAAAAAAAGAGACCACCTACCGATCAGGAGAACGACTATGGAAACCCCACCCCACGGCGGGCCAATGCAAGTCCCCCTTCAATGCATAAATAACTCTGACGGGAGCCGTTTATCATCACTTATTGGTGTATGTACATGCTGTGGGTTTGCAGGAACATGATTGGTTGGTGCATTCATCAATCTGATAGAGATCAGTCCCATGTTAGGGAGTATAAATCATTAGTCTGGAGCCTAACACTACTGATAGTGCTTATTGATGGTTTAATCCGCCCCACGCAAGTTTGCATTCAACATTCTGTCCCAAATGTTATTATTCCTTAAACTGTTTCTGAATATCACTAACTAAAAAAAAAGAAGAAGAAGAGCTCAAAAGGCTTCCATTATAACTACGTACAGCATTCAATTTAAATTAAAATTACAGTAAAATTAGATTATAATGGTGTTATCACAATACACCCCTTTCTCCACCATACTAAGCAGGTCATGATCTTGTAGTTAATACGAAAATTTATGAAAATAATCAGTCATTTCGTTTGTATTAAATATCAGACAACAGTGTAAAAATGCTGGGTTCCACACAATCGATTTGTGTTAGGACAACATGATAGAATTAAGCTAACTTTTTACAAATATAAGTGGATTAAACATAAAACAATTAAGCTGTCCCCAAATACTCAAGAATTGTGTTGTTTCAGCTCATTTTCAATAAGTAGTTTGAACAAAAAACAATCATCATTTTTTGAGTGAATTATACATTTTGAACATTATAAATATTCAGAACAGCAGTAAGTTGTTGTGGTTATGGATGCTTGAAATGTCTAATTAAAACAGCACTGGATGGGACAAATAGTAATAACTGTTCAAAAGTCATCAACTATACAATAATAAAATGCATTGAATAACCACACG
Source organism: Danio albolineatus (assembly GCA_903798035.1). NCBI lineage: Eukaryota > Metazoa > Chordata > Actinopteri > Cypriniformes > Danionidae > Danio > Danio albolineatus. The sequence goes on along the minus strand of CAIGQQ010030532.1, from coordinate 372,497 downwards.
AACAGCACATGACATGATAAAAAAAAAAAAAAAAGAAAGTAGCATACTGTATGTAAGCTGCCTTATTTTTAAAACAGGCTTGCAAAAAATGTTAGTTTTGGCTAGTTTTTAGAATTTGTCCTAGAATTTGACCTGCTATTTGACCTGACCTGCTTAATCATGCTGGATATGCCTGATTGTAATATTGAGAAGTATGGAGACAAACAATACAAGAAGGGATTACAAGGAAATCCAGTAGTAGATTGAGCAGCTTTGTTCGAGAGTACATAATTTATCTCCATCATATGTGTGGTACTTAAAAAAAAAAGTAAAGTAAGATTAGTTGGTTGCAAAATAAATTTGGGAAGGAGGAGGAAAAAAAAAAAGTTTGGCTAATGTGATGAGAAAGTAAAAGCAGGATCCCACCCAGACATTTATCAAGCACGTAACTATGCAGATCTAATTCCTCCTCTTATAATGAGCTCTGGCATCCCGAATCCCAACTTCATAATGCTGTCCGTGATCTGAGATGAGAGAGTGTATATTTTCTTTCCCTCTGCTTTTCTTGGGTGAACTTTCACAGGATGCTTTCAAAAACCCAGAGGGTAAATATTCTTCTGAAAAGTAAACAGAATAAAAGTGACCTTGCCAAAAGAGCCGCCCTGTTGACAAGCCATTCTGTTTCAATTTAACAATACAACCAAACCTTTGCTGATATCAAAAATGCCAAAACAGGAGTTCAACAAAAGCAATCGATGAATCCTTTGAATCGAAATGACTTTTTACAAGGCTGCACTCATATAAAAAGCTCTACTGAATTAAGGTTCAGGGGACTAGAAACAACAGTGTTTTCAAATAAAAAACACTACCTTGTGCATCTAAAAACAGCAAACTTTAAAGAACTGAATTCAGTGCTAGCTTTTAAAAACTATACTGTTTTTAATTGTTTAAAAAAAAAAAAGGTCAAAATGATTAGCGCCCCCTGCACATTACTCGCTGAAGCAAAGCAGAGCTCTGGAAAACTAGGTTGCTTTTGCAAGTGGCGTTAGTGTGGCCAGTAGGGGGCGCTCAACCTGCGGTCTATGTGAGTCCTAATGGCGTAGTAAAAATGAAGGTGACACTATACTTTCAGTAAACATCGTCTTTCGGATGAGATGTTAAAAACGAGATCCTGACTCTCTGTGGTTGTTAAAAAAAATCCCATGAGTAGGGGTGTGACCCCGGTGTCCTGGCCAAACTCCCTCTCTCATCCCCATCTGCCGAATTGGCTGTATCACTGTTTCTCTACTCCACTGGTGCCGTCGTATCAGCAAATGGATGCTGCACACGTGGCGGTGGTGGTGTGGAACCCCCCACACCCTGCGTTTTGGGTGTATGCACTATATAAATACACACATTAAATTACATTTTCAATTGTCTACAGAACTTACAGAGGTTGTCTTATGAATTGCCCAGTGGTCTAGTTAACCTAATTAACCCCTAGTAGCAATGAATTCTGGCCCAGGTTTGGCATAAAGCTGGTACAGCAGGCATTCCTCCGGCACTGGCATACAGCATGTGAGCCAAACATAGGCAGAGGTGGCACAGTCTTTAAGGCGGCACACAAGATTTGGGCTAGGTGTAAAATATAGTATTTGGCCCAGATTTTAAACATTGATTTGTGGGCCACGACATTTTGGTCAGTCTTGACCCACATTTTAAATACATTAAAATATTTTTTGAGTAAAGAAAAGTCATTGCAATCTTGACAACCAACCTATCTGGCCCATTTCAGATGAGTTATGAACTTGGCTGAGACTTGATCCAGATATGGTCCTAGTTTGGCCCTTGTCTGGAAGCCAGATTTGGTCCAGTTGTGCACCGTAATTCACTGCGGCATGTGGGCCAACCAAAACCTCATTGTGTGGGCCAGAGCTGGGCCAAAGAAATTTAGCTATGTGGGACATAACATTAAATAGCTCTTTAAGCCGAAAAGTATCTTGCAAAATAGCATAACATATCCTGAAAAAAAGATGCTGCCATCATAGCCAAGACAAAATAAAATAGTTACTAGATGTTAGTTATTAAAACTACTGTCTAAAAATCTTCTTTCCATTAAACAGGACTGGACATATGTTTGAAGAAAACTGTTTTCATTGTCTTCAGCACAACAGTTTTCTGAAAATGACATTTTTGACACCATTTCTTTATGTAAATGTACTGTTAGATTAAAAAATCTGTCATTATTTGTCAAAATTGTCCAGAAAAGCAACACAATTTATAAAAATAATACACAGAACAAACAGAAACTCATTAACGGAAACCATACACTAGTGCAAAGAACATTAGGGCTGTGAACGCATTGGAATCTAATTAACTAACATGAACCACCTGGATACAATCAGAGAAGAATCACGACAGAGAGAAGTAACTACACAATAAAAGCCAGAGGAAGAAAAGAGACTTCAAATAAATGTGGATATTTAAAATGATGTATCATTTGATCTCAGCACTTGATATAGTTTTACTAAAGCAACGCATATTAAGTTACAAACATAACTGAAGGTGGTGAAAAATTCCTCACCAGCTTATTTAAGGGCCGGATATGAGTCAGTCCGGAGGCATCTGTTTTTGGTTTAACACCAGGGTCAGAGGTCAGCAGTCCTTGGCTTGAAGCAAGGTTGGTCAGTTCTTCTGACATGCAACATGATAAGACTCTAAATATTTCAGAGTGACTCCCCTGACTCCACACGCTCCCACACACACACACGCACACACGCACACGCACACACACATTTGTGGGAAGTCAAATTGCATATGTTACCCACTTAGGACAGTGACAAGTCAGACTTGAACCATGTGACTGTTCCTTTGACCTTGTTCTACACTAGATCCAAGAGTTTTCTCTCATGAGGGACATTTTTACCTAGCTCTACGTGAAACCTGATTCCTTCTGAACATGTATTGTGAAATGAATAATGAATAATTGACATTATATAGTGATAGTTTAGGAGATTTTTGATGTTGAGGTGAAATGTATATTTTTTCATTGTTATTCTAGACTGCTTAAATGTTACATATTTTTATCAGTGGTAAAACATTTCTTGATCATAAATATTTACAGTTTGTTCCAACTGCTTACACACATTTTCAAAACAGTGTCACCTTTTTCAAAACTCTACACACAATTCTTAAAACTGCACACACAAAATGCCAAATGCATCACATCTCCTTCACAATATAACACTGCATTCAAAATGCCATAAACACTTGTCAGAATGAAGCGTTGGCATCAAATGGCAAACATCTTCTTTCATAATATAACGCTTTTGTATTTAGAATGTAAACACTGTTGGGGCATACTCACACTATGCTATCCGAACCATGCCCAGGCCCGTTTCCCAGATCGAGAAGTGTGAGTGCTCTGAATCAGGCTCAGGCACGGTACAGTTGGCCGTCCCTGGCCTGGTTGGAAGAGATGTGCCTGAGCAAGGTTCAATTGGGCTTTGGCACAGTACGCTTGTAGTGAGAGTGCAAAGCGCGCCTGAGCCAGAAACTGAAGAGGAGACGTGACTTTTGGGGGCTGTTTCATATAGATTTATTAATTATTCTTACTGTTTAATGAACGCAAACTGTCATAGATTATTAAAGACGCAAACCCGTCTTTATGACTGTTTAATTTAATTTAATTTAATTTAATTTAATTTAAGTTAAGTTAAGTTAAGTTAAGTTAAGTTAAGTTAAGTTAAGTTAAGTTAAGTTAAGTTAAGTTAAGTTAAGTTAAGTTAAGTTAAACTGTATTGTCCTTGACAGCAAATTTGCTATGGGCATCACCACATTGCTGCAGACATCCATTAAAAAACAGACAATAAAACAATACAAAATCCAGTAGTTACAATAATTATAATGCTAATTATGATAAAAAATGATAAATGATAAACTTTTGTTAAGTAAACCAACTGAAACTGGTACAAAGGATCTCCTATATCGGTTCAACCTACACTTTGCATTCTGTATGTTCTGAATCATCTGAATGAATCTGATCTGTTCGGCGAAAAATTTGACTGTGTGTCACTGCATATCAAACGAATAAAATGATATAATGATATAAAGAAATGTCCACTGTGCTGATCGATGTCTCTTAAACTAAACAGCGCATCATCGATGGCGAAAGCGTGCTCAGGCCCGAATGTGATGTGATTGCGGGCCCTCGGGGGAGATGAGAGGGAGGGCAAGCGTGCTTCGGCCTGGTTCAAGGAAACTGTACATTGTGTGAGTACACTCTTGGTCTAAATCTAAAGCTCTTTGCTCTTTCATAAGCTTTTATCTACATTTCGAAACATTGTTCTACAGTGAAAACAACCTACTGAGAGGGAGAACAGGTACACTGTAGACATCAAGTATTTATTAGGCCAAACATTACTTTTGTATACAGTCACACACACACACACACACAGAAAATATACATACTGTATGTAAAAAAATTAAACAACAACAACAACAACAACAAAAAGCATTCTGTATGCAATGTATGTATGGATTTAGAAAAGGTGAATATGTGGTAGGTACAAAACTACAAATTGTGGATGGGTAGAAAACCGAAAACCAGTTTTTTTTTTTTTTTTTTTTTTGACCAGAACAGCTCAGTGTCCTGTCACCTTTGACCTATTAGTGATCAGTTAAGAAATTAGTGTGTGTGCAGCCATGGTAATAAGTGTAGCATTTTGATTGGTTGTGTTTGGAAAAGGGAAGCAAGTAGCTTCCTCTTAGATTTTAGTGTTTTAGGTAAAGCAGTGTGTGTAGTGTTTTGAGAAAAGGGTTTTATGCAATTAAAAACTTAAGGCTGAGAAAGAGCTTCTGGTTTTTGGAGATTTGCTATGTAGTTTTGATTTGAGTGAGAGGTTCCAGAAATTGTGTGACAAAAAGATTTTGTCTGTAGGCAGTTGGAAAAAACTGTAAAATGGTAATTATGTTGTAATAGTCTGTGAAAAGATGTCAATGTTTAACTTTGCCGAGAGATTATTTGTTTTCCAGGGTTTCTAAAAGTTTTAAAATGTCTCAAATTTTATTATAGTAAGCTTTATAAAGTCAAAGCGTAAAAAAAGGAGTCATTTAATTGATTAGGTCTTAATTAATAAAATACTTTTATTCTGTTTACTGGGTCTTTGAAGGCATTTTATTTCAGCCATACTGATCTCTAGAGATAAATTGCAGTATTGCAGTGAAAGCTTACTGGCTAAAGCAAAGGAAATGTAAGGTAAATACCCCTAACGTAATGCATTTAATCTTTAATACTACCTTTGAACTTAGACATAAAAT
>CAIGQQ010030532.1:350033-362220 GCA_903798035.1 Danio albolineatus | reverse complement strand
ATATATATATATATATATATATTCATAGGTTCAGAAAGGTATGGAACTAGTAATGTGCGGCTGGTAAAAAATGCTAAACAGAAACACTGCAAAAGTTAATGCCACATGAATCGAATTTAATATTGCATCAATGTTTTGACAGAATTATAAGTTTCACTTTAATTGTAATAGTTGCAACAGAAGATAGACAAGTTTGACTCATCATTTTATATTTGGAACCATTTTTCATTCATTGTAATGTTATTTTTGCCCAGAGTGAGCCCCTATACATTTCAACCTTACTTTATACAGTATGTAGTGTGCAGCTGAAGTCTGAAAACATGTAAGTGATGGGAACATTTTTGCCACAATCTCAAAAACATTTATGCAAATGCAAAAAGCCAAAATATTTTCGCATCCACCAAACAGATACTTGCTCCGGGAATTTTAAAATCCACAAAGGAGTTGATACCTAATGCCTAAGCACAGTTAAAGGAGCTTTTGATCTTGGCTACCTCCAGACTACAAAGTTGCAATAGCTTAATTTTGTAACAGATTTATATGGAAACTCGCCTGTCCAATCCTGAGCTCCTCTCAACAAGACCTCAGACTGAATCGAACACTCCAAGCCGCTGCTAAATAAGTATCTTAGAAAGCCAAGCGTCTCTCCCCACTCTCTGCGTGCTCAATTCTAGAGAGTCAGTATAGCCTATGATGCACCTTTATGTGTGTTTATGCAGCTTTAGCAGGCAGCAGTTTAGCAGGTGCAGGACGCTGTAAGTACAACTGAAATCCAATGCTAAGAGGATTAAAGAGAGGATGATATCTCGCTAGTAAATAACACTTCGTGAAGAGTGAGAGAGAGAGAGAGGGGCGAACTAAATAACGGCACTCACACATTGAGGCTTCATCCTGTCCTCGTTGAAAGGCAAAAAATAAATATATGAATAAAACACAGGTGTTAAGTTGCTTGCAAATGAAAGCATCTAATGGGGCTTCATTTCTGTAGTGTGCTAGAGAAGATAAATGCATTTGAGAAAGATTTTTTTTCTCTTTCTTCATCTTATTAATCCAGTGCATGCTAAATGCCTGTCTCTTTTTTCTCCTTCTTCTTTTTCTTCTTCTTCTTCTTCTTCTTCTTCTTCTTCTTCTTCTTCTTCTTCTTCTTCTTCTTCTTCTTCTTCTTCTTCTTTCTAGGCTCTTGGCACATATTTTTGTTTACACATAAACAGTCACTCTCCACAGCGGCTGTATCACCTTTCAAACGCTTGAACAGTGTTGAAGCACTGGATTTCACTTTAAGCTTTTATTCCGAATGTAAAAATAACAGCATGAGGTCAACATTTTTGAGTGGCTTTGTTTAGCTTTGAAATGAATTCAACATAATGGTTCGCATCTCTAACCCTTTACCCAAAAAACTTTTTTCACAATTTGTCAGACTTACAAAAAAAGCTTGAATAAATGATTTATATTAGCTAACTTACTAACTAACTAACTAATAAATAATGGATGCATTAAATTTGTAAATACATCCGTTCATTAATTTTCCTTTGGCTTAGTTCCTTTATTTATCAGGGGTTGCCGCAGCGAATCGAACCGCCAACTTATGTTTTACGCAGCGGATGCACTTCCAGCTGCAACCTAGTACTGGGAAACATCCATACACTCTCACGTTCACACAAATAGAGTACAATACGTCCAGTTTAGCTTATTCAATGCACCTATTGACCTTATTCTCCGCGTATGAGCGGGCGCAGCCATGTGAGTCTTTTTGACTCGAGACTTCCTGTCTCATTCACTTCCATTCATTTTTTAGACATTAAAAACAGCTCGTTTTGCTCCTTGATGTTGCAAACTGATGCTTCTTATTATATTATTCTATTTTGTCTGTGTAGTCATGCAAACACTTTTTTTGTAGAGCGAGTAGTTTGACCATTTTCAGCCATTTATTATTCCTAGTCATTTCTCCCATAGGCAACTGAATCGTAAGTTCTAAAACAATCGCAAAAACAAGTGCTCTTCAGCATTAAAGAATAAGCTTTATACCTCACAAATGAAGGTATTTGACCAGATACTTAGTTTTCTGATGGTAACCGAGTCAGCAGCTGTGTATTATTACACAAATACGTTAGCATACTGTTTACATTTATGGCTTAAATATATTAACACAGACCTTACAAGAAGTGACTATTTATTTGTATATTTACTAGCCTTCCATAATATAAAGGCTGTGTGGCTACAGGACCTTCCTAAACCAGCGATGCATGAACATCCTGTAGTCTCCACTGATCCCTGCTTACTAAGTAGCACCCACGCTGAGTGGCATGGACTGCTCGACTGGCTGGGGTACACATTTGCTTTTAAAAAGACAAAATCACCTTCGCTGTGTTATAGAACACGACCAACTTTCCCACTATGTAAACATTGGTAGGCCTCTGTACTTTTATAAGTCTTAATAAACGCTTCATTAACTCCTTGTGACAGGACAAAGTAATTAAAACATCCCCGTAAGATAATCGTCTACCCACATTAACAGTAACGATGGATGTGGCAATATGAGACCATCTGATCATTGCAGGGAGGTTTCACCGTACTCCCAGCTCAAAACATATACTGGACTAGCATTATATGCCATTTTTATATGCTAACTTTACACCATGTAACGACTTTCCGAAATCTGTCATCTGATGTACTGTGTCAGCATATTGGAAGTTGGATGACAAAATGCGGAAGAGCGAAGTATTAAAAGTGGGCAGGGCAGAATAAGGTCATAGCGCATGTGTTTGGAATGTGGAAACACCCAGAAAGAAACCCACGCCAACACGGAGACAACATGCAAACTCCACACATAAATACCAACTGTCACAACCGAGGCTTGAGTGACATTCAGGCTGAGGCCACAACTGAGCCACCAGTTTTTATTTGCAATATACAGTGCTCATCATGAATGACAACACCCTTTTTAAAAAATGAATATTTGTATGCAATTCTTAGTAAAACAGTTTTATCAATTGAAATAAGAGTTTGGTCACCTAACAAAAATGAACTAAATTGTAAATATTTTTCACTTGATTATGCCTGTTAAATTTAAGTTTTATTCAATATTTTTCCCCAACACATTCATTTGGGTGTACAAATGTACCATGATCTTGTTTATACAATATAAAAGAGAGATCTCTGAGGGTCTCATTTATCCTCACATATATAATGCAAACAATCTTTAGTATAAAACATGCTTTATATTAGATATTTAGAACCATGTGATGTTTCGGTCACACTTTATTTTGATGGTCAGTTTGTTGAATTTAAGTTACATTGCAACTAATTCTCATTAGATTTTAATTAGACTGTTAGGTTGGGGTTAGGGGTGGGGTTAGTGTAAGTTGACATGTACTTGCAAAGTTTCTAATAGTCAGTTAAATGTCTGTTGAACGTCAGTATCAACAGATATTAAGTAGACAGTCTACTAATACTCAAATGGACCATCGAAATAAAGTGTTACCGATATCTCTGTTCATGTGAATACTCATATATTAATTTGAAATAAAGTTTAATTAAAGTAAAAAAAAAACACACACTATATAGAACTTTTTATATAGATTTCAGCAAGGTGTATATGATACAGACTAACAGAAACTAAACTAACGAGATATAAATACACATGACCACACACTCACACACTCACGCAAATAACTACGCAATACGCGAATAACTATGCAACATGTGACAGTAATGCTGTTTATTTTCAAAATGTCCATATGAAAATGCCCATGCAAAGTACAAAATTTTCGTTTTTGAAAAGGTATTCCATTCTTTTTGTATTATTGTTTCTGAGACTGGATTTGTAAATGAACAAGGAGAACTGTGATTGGACACAATAGTAACCATTGTAATAACAAACACACAAACAGGACTATATCCACAGCAAACAAACATGAGAAGCCAAAAAACAAACCCCATATCTAATATAACACATGACAGGAATAAATCACATTGTAAAATATATAACATCTAAATTTTGTCACCTTAGAATTATAAGGCCCTATCTGACATGTTTTGGGTCAAAATTGAGTTATTGACATATTCTTATTAATTGACAACTTATTCAAATTATGGGATGTTTTTTTTAAATAAGTTGTATACATTTTAGGGCTTTTTATTTAAAAAAAAACAAATGTTACACACATACTGCTTGCTATGGAATGCAAAAACTTTGAAGCTCAATATCTCAAAATCATTCAGAATGCAGATAGAACCTATATAATATAATTTTAAGGTGACAATTTGTCAATTAAGAATGGTTTTCTTGTCAGGTTTTCAATCTCAGGACCGGGGGAGATTAAAGAGTAGTGTGCAGGCATGGGCCAGCAATGAAAAGTGAACTCTCTGCTTTTATTACAATGAATCTGTGACCATGAAAAAGCTCTCAGTGGGTTTACGTGGGGTCCGCTGAATGTGAAAGGTTATCTCGCTCAACGTATCAGGTCATATAATAAGCCCGAACACCTGGGCCCGCTCTCCATATCCTCATTCTCTCCTCGTCCTCCCGCCACCTCAAATCCCTCCATTCATCTACTTTTTTTTCCTCTAATTTCTTAATTCCTCTGAGGCACTCTCCATGACTACCTGGGGTTCTTAACTGCCCACTCATGGGGAGAGAAGTGCTGGATGTTTACACCTGCTAGACCAAGCTCAATGCCCAGGGGTGGGGTTAGGGCGGCCCCACTCACTCCACCCCTCTCCTCCCCTCTCCAAAAGGGAACAATCGACCCAAAGCGGGGCATCAATGGGCCTCCCAGCTGGGAGCTGGACTCATTGAGTAAAGAGGCGCTTGAGAGGAGTGGAGTGCAGGGGAGATGGGCGACTCTGAGCCGTCCTCTCCAGGGCCAGAGAGTGCTTGGGTGGGACATTGAAGTGATTCCAGCTCACCGAGTAGAACGAGGGGGCAAAAGAGAGAAAAATCCCTTGCTTTGAATGGGAAAGAGCTACTCAAGGGTTGAGCAAGTGAAGGTAAAGAATGGCCAAGGAGGAAAAGAGTGTTGTATGTTCATGTAAAACTCTTGCTACAATGGAGGAATGTTTCATTTCCATGTCATGAGGCTTTTATGCGGGTAAAAGGCTGATACTGTATATAGTGGCCTCCAAACATGTTTGCTCACTTTTGAATAGAAGACCTTTACTTACAGTAGATCCAATACCAGAGAACAAGCAACTAGTTTAAGGTCATTACATATGAAGTCATGTCACTTGTAAAATGATAGTAAACCTCAAAATGAGAATTTGCTGGGACAATACAGAGTGAGAAATGCTTGCTTAAATTGGAAAAGAACTTTGATAAGGGAAAAAAAAAACTGAGTGAGTAAATGTAAAGAAGGGTTTAGGGGGAATTGGTAAACTCTTGCTACAATGGAGAAATGTTTAATTGTCATGTTAATGCTGATAAATTTTGTTGCCTTCGAATATGCTGATTTTCTTGCTTACCATGTTGACTCTGTAAACAAGTGGTCATACTGTAGACAATGTCTCAGTTTAAGGTCACTATTTGGTTAATGTTTGAAGCACTTTCCCTCTGAAAGTAATAGTAAAATATAAATTGCCAATATGCAGTCTATTTACTGACTCTGGATATATGATAGACATTTCTTCAGTAAACAATAAAGACACATTTTTATGTAGATGAAACTGTGGTCCTTGCTGATTCATAAAATGAAAGTACCATAAGAAGGCACTTTCAGGGCCCTATCATGTATTCGACAGAATATGGTGCCCTGCACGACACAAGTATTTATTCTAGTTTCAGTCTGGCACAGGAATCATTTTCCCATCCTGTGTCACATTGGTTGAACAGAAAATGCATTTGTGCCCATCTATCATCTTTTGCTTGCTGATACTTAATGATTTTATACTGAACAAACTGTATATTCTATCCCTCTAACCCAGCTTTAACCTAGCCCCATGTTTGTGTAAGCTGATGTCCAGGTTAGCACAAGAGTGATGATACAATTACAATGCTAATTCTAGATTATACGGCATGATAATTATCAGTTATAGCTCGTGTGTTCATTCCCCATGTCTTAATGGCTGGAAGCTGTCAGTAACCACTTGAGGGTTGTCAAAAAACATTTAGTGCGGGACAAATGAAGCAGAGGTGGGCAGCCGTCCAAACTGGAGACCGCTGGGACACATGTTTAGCTCAATCGCACTCTAATTCAGCTAGATGATCCCATAGAAAGTAGCACCACCCGTAAAGTATAGCTATTCTATCCAGCAGCCCCTAAAATAAGATTAGGTGTTGCTACCGAGGAAGTAGAAGACTTACGACCCAAACTAATTTGGTCTTAACCTCTTCAGCGTAGACTTTCTAACACCTTCATTATGACATTTTCCCAGTCCGGACTACAAGGTGGATAAATGCACACTGCTTCATACACACTCACACACCTCTGTGAACTGTGAGCTGTCCTTCCTCCTCTCTCTTTTAACGTGGGCTGACAACACTCTCTAATCCAAAGGGTTTCAAAGGTTCTCTCCTTTGTGAATACAAAACATACAGGGTTCTGAACTTTTGATCATGGTTGAAGAGAGAGAGTGAGGGAGGGAAAAATCGAAGAGCCTCTTGACGTAGTCTTCACAGGCTATGGGTTCAAGCACAGTTCATGCCAGGGTTTTTCTGTTTCTCAAACACTCCTACAAATGATTCCCCGAGTTCTCTAGAAAAAGACCAACTGCAAATACATGCTGTTTAAGAATGAATGGATGGCACATTCGAATTACACAATGCATGCTTATATACATCCTTACAATCACAGTCTCTTTTATCCACCTGAATACATTCCTTCACACATCCAGTGCTGTGTGTACCTTGTTAACTTACATTTTTAAAGCAGATTTCAAAACTGCTTCTTTTATGTTCTTTTCATTTAAAATCAACACATGTTGACCATACTGCTTTCCAATGAGTATCTTCAACAACAGAACACACAAAGAGGATACCGACAATACAAATCCGCATCAACAAATACCAACCCAGGCTCATTCTGAGAACAAGGTCCTGAGTACATTTCAGGAGGCTGCGGAATACATCCCGTGAGGTAAGTCTTTTTGCACTTTTTGTTTTCGCAAATCCACGAGAGGCCGCTGCGGATGCTTTTTGAGATCTCAAATTTCTCTCGCGAGTGCCGTTCACACCTGCTGTTCTCGCGTAAACCCACCAGAGGCCGCTGTCGCCTGACTGTTTGGCTGGCTGACTGAATGACCATCCAATCGACTGACCCACCCTCCCCCTTACCTAAACCCAACCAACAACTTTCAAAAAAAGCAATCCAGAATAAAATGAAAGCCCTCGTCTCATTTTTATCACATTTTCAGACTTTACCACTTTCTCACCCTATTATTTACTGGTTTATTTCATTATTTGGATTCTGTTTTTGTCTTACCTGCTTTCTGAAAGCACTCCTCACCAGACTCGAACCCCGTCATCATGGTCAACTCCTCTCTGTGTTTTGAGTCCGCCGACGAACATGGCAAGCTAACTGGACAAACTGGTTGCAGCGGGAAAGTCATTCACACGAGGCAAGTGATCGGCTGGTAAGCTCGAAAAGAAACTGCGTCACACCGCCCCGTAGCGTTTGTTTAAAAAATGAAACACAGTCATACTGTATGTACCTCTGACCATGTAATGTGCGGTCTCCAGAAACGTTCGTGGGACTACGTTTTCACAATGAGCCTGTGTTGACAAATACACCACAAAGCACACCAAAAACCCAGGCAAGTAGGTGCTAAATTAAACGTGCTTTAAAGTTATCTATAGTGATGTACAACATCTAATTTCCAATGGCAGGTCATTCCAGAGACGAGGTGTTGCAACTGAAAAGGCATGGTCACTTTTAGGGCGTACTCACACTATGCTATCCGAACCGTGCTCAGGCCCGTTTCCCGGATAATTTTAGAAGTGTGAGTGCGCTGAATCGGGCTCAGGCACGGTACAGTTGGCCGACCCAGGCCCGGTTGGAAGAGGTGTGCCTGAGCCCAGTACACTTGGGCTTTGGCGCGGTACGCTTGTAGTGAGAGTGCAAAGCGCGCCTGAGCCAGAAACGGAAGAGGAGACGTGACTTTTGGGGACTGTTTCATATAGATTTATTAATCATTCTTATTGTTTAATGAACGCAAACTGCCGTAGACAGAGACGCAAACCCCTCTCTGCACGACAGCTGCGCCTTTAGTAAACCTTCTAATTCCTGCAGCACGAGGACGTCATGATTGTTTATGAGCGTCAGCAGTGGCTGATCTGTTCGGCGGAATGTTTGACTGCGTGTCACTGCATATCAAATGACTAAAACCATATAATGATATAAAGAAATCTCTACTGAAATCTTCTCTTACACTGAATAGCGCATTATCGATGACGTAAGCGTGCCCAGGCCCGAATGCAATGAGAGTGCGGGCCGTCGGGAGAGACGGGAGGAGGGGGCAAGCGTGCTTTGGCCCGGTTAAAGGGAACTGAACATAGTGTGAGTACACCCTTAGAATTCAGATGGGATATGTAAGCTTTTGGTATGACGTCAATGGCTCATTTGTCAAATAAAACTGAATCAAGTCTGAAATGTATAAAGACACTAGGCCATGCAAGACTTTAAAACCTTAAATTGAACACTTAAGTTGAATTCAAATTAACTGTTAGGTTCAGTCAGTCATACACTTGTGGAATGACATGAGCGTGAGTAAATGATGGCTGATTTGTCAATAGAAAGAGTGTTTACACTGTAGTTGTGGTCCTTTGAGTAAATGTGAAAATTGAACTCGTTAGCTATAGTGGTAAAAAAGGTGGCCAAAACCACTAAAAATGGGTCTAAAGATATCTAAAACAACCCAAAAACAGGGTACGGTGTCACAAGACCATACAAATGCCACAATGCTCAAGTCATTAAACATGGTGAGATTAACGCTAGACCCAAATCAAAAATAGATGTAATGAAAACAACGAAAGCTATAAATTCAATTTCATTTAAGTAAATAAATTAACTTCAGACATATAAATCCGACAGATGTAACTAAAACAATCATCAATGCCACAGTTTATTCACACTTGTCATATTGTCTATCTTGAGGAAAAGCTGGAGAATCTGTTTTCAAGCAGACTTTAAAAATTCTTGATAAAAAGTCCAATCAACAACATACGGGTTTTGAATGAAATATATATTTATAATAATTTTAAACTTTTGTGTATGGTTTCTAAATTATAAAATGGTTATGCACCTGCTATATTATGCAAATTAGTGCATTTTCATTCTGTGGAGCTGAAACTAGATTATCTACTGCCTAAGACTGATTCGTTCCTTTCCGTTAAGCTACTTTTGTCTTGTTGGAACATGTTGGTCGCAGACCACATTAGAATTTCTACATCTCTTGATAAAATTAAAATTATAACTTAAATCGGTCACACTTTATTTTGATGGTCCGTTTGTTGAATTTAAGTTACATTGCAACTAATTCTCATTAGATTATAAGTAGACTGTTAGGTTGGGGTTAGGGTTAGGGTTAGGGGTAGGGTTAGTGTAAGTTGTACTTGCAAAGTTTCTTATAGTCAGTTAAATGTCCGTTGAATGTCAGTATCAACAGATATTTAGTAGACAGTCTACTAATACTCAAATGGACCATCAAAATAAAGTGATATCCTCTAAAATGACATATTCATAATTTTTTTTTTTAATCGTTTAATCTCATTTTTATTTACATATATATGTTATGACTAGATTACCTGCCAAGGGACTTTGGGATGAAAACAAGCCTATGGCTAACTTCGATACAATGCATACTATAATGCATACTATATAATGCATTATATATGTACTATTATTATAAAGAATAGTATATAAATGTATTATAAATGCATGTTAAAAAAAAGATAAAATAATTAATAATTGTAACAATGTTGCCCATTACTAACAGTGTGAAAACACAACTCCTCAACCTTTTCACCTAAAGCACACAAGAACTGCAAAACTGACTGCACTCTAAGGCACACATAAACTGACCATGAACACACAATTGTACGCTTAGCCAAAATTATATCAACAGTTGAAAGTCAGAAGCTTGTGCTTGCTCAACGTGTCTGGTTTTATGATTAATCAGAGACCATTATGAACCTGTGCTGTCAAGGATAGCAAAGGCCTTCCAATTGTCTCTCAGATGTAAAGCAAACAGGTGTCAGCTCCATACGCTAATCTCATTATTTAATGACTACTCATAAAGTGGCCTAGATAATGAGGATCATTAATAAAACCTCTGTAAGCGCAGGATTTGTCATTTCTAAGTCACTTGCATGAGGCTGCATTAAGTCCAGCTCCTCCCTGGGAAAACAGCTGGAGTGGTGATGGAAACACTTTTTTTTTTCTCCCCCTCATCTTCGGCTATTTGTTTATTTTCCCTAACTCCAGAATGTACAAGAACATCTCTTAGCTGGATGTGCTGGATTTTTTTTAACCCACCCTCTCTGATTTTCTCATATTAGGTTCTGTGAGAATTTTCATGACAGGCAGCATATACCAACAGGAATGCAGTGAAAAAAGCAGACACTGGATTTCCCCAAGAGGAGAGACTGAGAGAGGCATCCAGACAGAGTGACTAAGGCAAATTATTTAGTTAGTTGATACATCGTTGTTTCATTCCAGTGCTGAGAACTTCATATCTTTCTCTTTTTTCTTTCTTTTTTCTAATTCACATGTTAATGTTGCAGCATGGATATTCTTTTAGTTAAAAAGGGTTGTTGGGAAAGTACATAAGATATCAATGTTTAAAACTGCCTTGTTACTGTACCTTACTCCAATTTGCAGTGCTTTGCATATAATAAAGAGTTTGAATTGTTGTGTCTGATTCTGTGGGAAATGGTCTTTCTTCTTTTGGGGATTATGTCACATCCATTAACAGAAAGAATAAGACGACCCTCGCTACGTAATGCTGTGTGTGGGTGTTGAGGACAGTTTGTAGCTTGTCCTTACAAAAGTTGCTGAGAGTTTAAACTTGTCATATAGATGTTGAAGCTTGGGAAAAGCTGTAAGCGGCAATCACCATTGACATTCGGGAATCACTTGCTGTCAAACACAAGAAACCTCTAACTGCAGGGAAGCAGTAGTCAAAACTGAAAATGACAGAGCATGTGGTAAAATGAAAGAAAATATCTGCTTGTCTTTGGAAATGTGGCAAAAAAAAAACAACAACAAAAAAGCATAGATGGATTGAAGCATAGATTGTTAAAAAAAGACAATGCATTCATTTCCATCTTCACTTTCTTCCACTATAGAAAAGTGAAGCCAACATTTCCTGGTATGGTTGCTGACATATTGAGCTGATGACATCGTTTGGAGCCAGAGTCTGTGCAGCAGTAATCACAAGCTGGACACATCAAGGTCATAGACACACAAACACTGGTAAAAATTAAGCATTTATTTTTTACTGCATGGTCAGCTACCATAATAACAGAAAGTTACCAGTGGGGTACTGTATATGCACACAGACTTTTAATTTCAGTCAGCCTGCCCCAAGGCTTCTGGTAAATTGTCATCCCATACAAAATCGCCGAGTTTAAGATCTGATGTCTTTAAAAACAGCGATGTTCGCATCCTGGCTGAGATATGAAATAAAGTGGGTCTCAGACCCAGTGCTTCACTGCATTAAAATGTATTTTTCTCTACCATGTCTTATATGGAAATATAAGAAATATGTATATATGTGCAGTTGTAGTCAGATTTATTAGCCCCCCTGTTTATTTTTTCCCCCAATTTCTGCTTGATGGAGAGAAGATTTTTTCAACACATTTCTAAACATAATAGTTTTAAGAACTCATTTCTAATAAATTATTTATTTTATCTTTGCCATGATGACAGTAAATAATATTTTACTAAATATTTATCAAGACTATAGAGCTTTAAGTGACTTTTAAAGGCTTAACCAGGTTAATTAGGTTAACTAGGCATGATAGGGAAATTAGGCAAGTTATTGTATAACGATAGTTTGTTCTGTAGACTATCAAAAAATATATATTTTTATAACTTAAAGGGGCTAATAATTTTGACCCTAAAATGGTTTAAAAAAATTAAAACTGCTTTTATTCTTGCTGAAATAAAACAAATAACTTTGTTTCTTCCGCCAGAAGAAAAAATATTATCAGACATAATGTAAAAATTTCCTTGCTCTGTTAAACATCATTTGG
>CAIGQQ010030532.1:332252-345033 GCA_903798035.1 Danio albolineatus | reverse complement strand
ATGGATAGATAGATAGATAGATAGATAGATAGATAGATAGATAGATAGATAGATAGATAGATAGATAGATAGATAGATAGATAGATAGATAGATAGATAGATAGATAGATAGATAGATAGCCACTTATATAGACAGCCACATAGACAAACAGACAGACAGCCACATAGACAGACGGACTGGCAGACAGACAGCATATGATGCAGTGCGACTCTTACTGACATAAGCTAACAATGTGAAACAAATGTATAAAAGAGAGTAAAAGAGAAAACTGAATGGAATAAAACAATCATAAAAGCAAAACAGAGCATGTAACTGAAAATGCACAGTCCACGAAACATGAGAAACTATGGTAATTTGATAATTTGATTAAGACCTTAAAATGAAAGAAAAACAGTGTGTGTCTGGGAGAGAATGAGAAAAGGAGACAGAGAGAAAGAGACAAGATGAGTATTTCCTCCGGCCGTTTCCCATGCTTAGTTAGTGATTTGGGGGTATCGCTGCTTGCTGTATCAGTGGGAAACCTCTCTACACTGCATACTTACTGCAGATGAAAGACGCTGGAGAGAGGGTTAGATTGCAGCTAAAGAGCTGAATCTTTACTCTTGCTTTGTTTTCTTTTTAATGTGTTTGTTCTCCCCTGTTGGACACCGTTTCCTCTGGTCTGAGCTGAGAAAATATATGGACCTTCCCCCAGAACATTGATCACTTCAGCAACAAGTTTCAAACCATATCATGTATAATTATATATGATGCAAAATGATTCATGAAAGTAATGCAACTGCTCATATCAACATCAACAATGCATGCAAATACATTTTAACTGTACACAGTAAAAAAAATCCTGGCAGCTGTGGTGCCGAAAAAAAAAAGTCAAATAACGGCCATTAAATTACAGAAATTTGCCGTAAAATAATAGATATTATATTACAGAAATTTACTGGAAAATGAAATTTAAGGAAATTTCAGTAATTTAATGGCTGTTATTTTACGTTTTTTTTTTCAGCACTCCAGCTGCCAGAAATAAACCGTAAAATTACGGATTTTTTTTTACAGTACATGTGACGATTAACTACCAACAACAATAAATCTCTGTCCTTACACTGAACAGACAGTCCTGCCAACAAACTGGAAAAATGCTTAGTTAGCCATAAGTCATTTATGAAAAATAAGAACATTTAACCATTGTGCACTGTTCAAATTAACTACCCTTTTGTTATGTTCGGGATGAAAACTTTTACTGGATTTAACCACTGTAAAAATGCATCAGATACTTTTTTTTGTTTTTGTTTTTCAACCTCAGTCCTGATCAAAATATATTTTGGGCAAATTCACAACCTCTTGTTTGTTATTTTCAGGCTAAAAAACATATAAACTGGTGTAAAAATGCATCATATATATGTATATATATATATATATATATATATATATATATATATATATATATATGTATGTATACATATATATATATATATATATATATATATAGCATCTGTTGGACATGAAGACAACATGCAACTCAGGTAAAGGTACAAGGATTTTTACTGGGGCAGGGCCCTTTGAAAAAACACATTTGTGCCTAAAAGGTCCATATTAGTACCTCTAGGTTACATATAATTACCAAAACATTTCAAGTGGTGCAATTTTGTACTTGTTAGGTGTCATTATATAAAAATGTGTAACTTTTGTACCACTCCATTGACAGCTCTTGTACCTTTATTTCTGGATGTACTAACACAACTTGACCAGGCCTTGTCCCCTAGAGAAGGAGTTATTCTATACAGTACATCCCTTTACACTGTTCTGAGAGCACCCGTTCACTTAAGGATTGTGGTGAGCCTACATTGCAATGTTTTAGTGATGCAAGTTATATCATGTATTTATCTAATAAAAATAAATATGTAAAAATAAAAATAACATAACCATTAATCTAACATTAGTTCTCTTCATGTTTTTTTTGTTTGTTTGTTTTATTTATTTCTGACACACAAACATGGACACTTTTCACCATAACATCTACCCTGGCTCAATTAACCCATGCTTAATCTCAGACCTCCCATTGCAACATCTGAAAAGGAGCCGGGGACAAATGCGAGATGCTATCTGCCAGAAAGATTACCCTGCCAGTGGTAGATCAAAGAGGGCTGGACTTTGGGCCCCAGCGATTAGCCATAATTAAACAAAGTATGTCTGTTTAAACTTCATTAGCAGCTGGGCGTTTGCTTCAACAGAGTGGGCACAATTCAAGCGTCCTTAATTAAAAGATAATCCAAAGGATTGCCCCCTATCTGCTCCCAAAATATACATTTTACCCCTCTGTTGTCTCCCGGAGTGTCACTAGTAAGCTTGTAAGGTGTATTCAAGGGAATCCTGACCTATAGGCTTACTTAATAACTTCTGGCCGACAAAGGGGATTGGGGCGGAGGAGAAGGAGAGAGGGAGAGAAAAGAAAGGAAAGAGGCATGAAAGATAAAGGTAGAACCACTGAAAGAGAGAGAGGGCGAGAGAGAGAGAGAGAGAGAGACTCCTCCTGATAACATCAATTTAGCATGCTATTATCTAAAATGGTGGAGAAGCACACGCCTGCACAGTCTGACATAAATCTTAGAGAGCTGGGGGGACATTGAATATGCATGAGCTGAAACAGATACGACACTGCCGCCACATTAATATTCCTGTCACTGGAGGTTTTCAAACTTTCAAGTGGATGACTTGAGCGAAGCCGGTCTGGAGTCACTCTAAAACAGGGGCAAAAGAATCTGATCCATAATTAAAGACGTACAAGCCTGTGAACCTGAGCAGGAGGCAAAGCAGAGCAGAGAGAGACTCCTCACCGGTGTTTAAATCAACCAATGTGTGAACAGACTCAAGGAAGACTACGAACACAAGTCAAATCTTGTATGATATCAAATCTGCAGACACGTGCATGGACAGTGCTGACAAAAAAATCTGGGATGGAACAAATAAACATTATCTGAATGATTTCGGCAAAGTCAGTACCACTTGGGATCATGGTAACGATGCTAAGACATTCACACATTTGTCAGAGTGGTTTAAAGCTCACTTAACTTATGGGACAAGTGTATTACTATTGGATTACTGATTAAAGGGATGGTCCGGAAGTGTATTTTTAGAGCTTGGTTGTGTTTATGGGGTGCAAAGCAACATGTGCTCATGCTTCACTTGTAGAAAATCACAGTATTTTTCATATGTCCTACTTTGATTATATACAGCTTGTCAGCTATCATGAAAACGACTGTCATATTTCCTAGTTCCTCCAAAAGGCACTGATTGGCCTTCTAACATATTTTGCTGTGTTTCGCAGACCAGATCCACATCCCATCACATCACATCGAGTCTCTGTTATAACATTACAGCACCTCTGGCCATGCTCCTTTGCTGCGCGGGGTGTATGAGTGTAACCTGAAGGGTTTATGACATCATTAACCCGGATGTATTTTTTATAGTCTTTGTTTGCTGTAGGCTTTGCTAAGCTTACTCTGTAAAAGCCAATGTCTCCCTTTGCATTGAACTTTGAGCATCTTACATTCAGAGATGTTGTTTATGTACACACAGCTACTGTACATTACACTTCAACTAAAGTTTGAAATATTATATCCAAGTGGACCACCCCTTTAATGTACTGGTGCATGCACTTGTCTCAGATCCAGACCTGCTATCTTGAAATCTGCAAGTCATCAATACAATATGAGTGAAACGAGTTTTGATTTGATCATGATCATATTCAGAATCCTTACATTTCAATGACTTCAGAAGTGACAATATTTATATTGTGAAAATGATTATGACTTTTCCTAAGTGTTATTCTAGCACAATAGCTAACTCTACAAATATGAAGCACTTTTGAAAATATTCTGCAGAATGAGATAAATTTGATGAATGTGTTAAAAAATTTTTTTGTTAAAAGTGCAAATATCTCTTGTTTACTGTGTGTCTCTGTGTAACTGTTTACAAAATAAAACTAATTAAAAGGAAAGACTATAGAATGCACAAGACATGTCACATGTAGTTTTTATAATTATTTTTTCAGGGTTTTCACCTTTATTAGATAGGACAGAGGGCGCCACGGTGGCGCGTGAGTAGCACGTTCGCCTCACAGCAAGAAGGTCGCTGGTTCGATCCCCGGTTGGGGCAGGACCCGGTTGGGCCAGTTGGCATTTCTGTGTGGAGTTTGCATGTTCTCCCCGTGGTTGCGTGGGTTTCCTCCGGGTGCTCCGGTTTCCCCCACAGTCCAAAGACATGCGGTACAGGTGAATTGGGTAAGCTAAATTGTCCATAGTGTATGTGTGTAAATGAGAATGTATGAATGTGTTTCCCAGAGATGGGTTGTGGCTGGAAGGGCATCCGCTGCGTAAAACAAATGCCGGATAAGTTGGCGGTTCATTCCGCTGTGGCGACCCCGGATTAATAAAGGGACTAAGCCGAAAAGAAAATGAATGAATGAATAGATAGGACAGTAGAGAGAATTGTCAGGAAAGCATGGGGAGCAGAGAGAGGGGAAGGATCAGCATAGGACCGCAAGGCGGAATCAAACTCAGGTCGCCATGAGCACCGGAGTGCATGTGTCGACGCACTAACCACTACACCGCTGGCACCGACATGTCACACATAGTTTTGAATGGGGAAAAGTGTAACGGTCAATATCGTGAAAGCAGCCCCGCCTACTAGTACAGGAGCCAATCATTAATCACCTTTGGACTGACATTCCTCAGAGTAGCTCGGACCAGACATGTGCTTTTACAACAGTTTTGTGGTCAAAAAACACACTGGTGTTTCAGCGAATACTTGCTTAACAGACATAAGACGCATATCTAAATAAAGCTTGAAATCTGTACTTTTAAATGAACTAACTACACTTGCCACAAACGTTTTCTGGTTTTGTAATCTGTATGAACCGAATGTGAGGTACAGTCCGTCCTGTCACACGCACATCACATGACAGCAACTACTTAATCACCCACAAACTTGTAAACAAAGAATCTCTGTCATTTCTGGAGGAGATTGCCATCATGACCAAGTAGTGGATTACTTTAGAGGACCAGTGCGATCAGACGATCATCATTCAGAGGATGACAATGTTGTAGAATGGTCAGGTTGGTGTCGTGATCTCGTTCTTTTCGAGTGCACATGCACATTAGCTTGGGCAACCAGAAAATATGCCGATTTTGTCTGATTCGGACGTTTAGAAACAAAACTTATGAGACACTTGTTGTTTAATTTTATTGGTGGTTCCAAATGTGTAATGTAATCGTAAGATTGGCAAACAGTTTTGGAGAATTTGATGTTTTCCTGTTCAGACAGAATGCCCAAGCATACTGCCTGAGAGGTGTTTCAAAGATGGCCGCTGAGTGAAATGACTTGACTTAAAGGGACTCTGTTAAAAGTGAGCAAATATCCATTTTTAAGTTTGATTGATTGATTGAGTGATTGATTGATTGAAGGTATTTTGAAAGCAAAAAAACTAGCTAAAAAATACCCTTAGTGAGACACATTTATACTATTTACATTTTATCCTTTGTCAGACACTTTCTTTCAAGGTGATTTAAAAATGAGAACAGTAGTTTACTGTAGGTAATGCAATAAGTTCCACAAAACTGCAAAAAAAGATCCATTTCAAATAATGACTACTGTAATCTAAGTAAACTAGCGATAAAGTTATTGTTAAAGCAGGACATGGACATTTTCGGAAGTCAACCAATATAAAGTAAGATCCCAGATCCTCATAAACACAACATAAACATCATATTTATGTTTAGTTTTACAACAAAGCTGCTGTTAGCATTAAGCTCATTTGTAAAAGTATGTTTGTTGTAGCTAAAATGTACATTCTATTAATGAAATCCATCAAAAACAAATATCATGTGCTCTCCAACCAGCCCATCATTTTCCAGTCCCACATTCACTGCAATAAAAAAAAAATAAAATAAAATAAAATTTGACTCAACTAAAAAATGTAAGACAACTTGCTGCAGAGCTTTTTTGAGTTGACTCAACTTTCAACCCAAGTACTGCACTTGACTCGATTGGGAGTTGATAGTTGAGTCAACTTTTTATTACAGTGAACAACCTCCTGCATAGAAAAGTAACACCAAAGATAATTCCACTTTTAGTTCTTTCTTGATACAGATGTTTTTCATGGGGGTTTCCGGGGGTCGTCAGCTCAGTATAGTAGCTGCTGTTTGCTTTTCATTTTCACTTGTATGCTCTGTATTCTCTTTTTTCACATCATGCAACATACTGATGACATGCGACTGTCTGTGCAAGTAATGTAATGCAATTACTGGACACATATTTTATGATCCTGAGCTTTCCACAGAAGAAATATAGACCACTTTAATTACTGATTGCTATCAGGATGTGGAGTCTCTCAACTAATAAATCCTATATAAACTGTATAAAAATTGTGTCTCTAGAGAAAATGGCCTGCTCATAGCAACAGTACAGTACAAAACAACATTGTCAGAGTTGTTGTGTGGCATCTCCCCTCTGCACTGTTCATATCAACATTATAAAAAAGTTCATGTGAGGGAAACACTAAGAGTGACCCATCTAAGACAACAGCTTGATCAGTCTCAGATGTGAGTTTGTTCTTTGGGTTCAGAGTGTTTTTTTGTACGTCTGTTCTTCAGAGAGAATATAAGGGAAAGAGAACTCAAATCTCTGGTTTCAATTTAACAGTGGCTGCACGAATGCTGAAAGTCACTATGGGAGGAAGAGGTTTCTGAAATCATGTGACATATACATCACTACGTCTGCAGCAAATCAAACGTAATCAAGATTTTGAATCAGGGATGGTGTCAATTCCATCTTGGTTACTCTATTATATGAGTTTTAAGTTACTTGTTTGATTAAGGTCTACAAAGGAATGTAACAATAAACCAGAATGAACAGATTTATTTATTTTTTTAATAGGCAAACAACTGCAAGGGATGTGCCCTAGCAGTTAGCAGATGTGCTAAAGTACAGTAAAATGGATTTGTGGTGAGCACATCGGTGGTATTATTTTAAACTTATTTTGTGACTTTTCCTGAAATTGTCTCATTCATTTACTGTTTTCTCTTTACTTCAACCCTTCAGTTTTGTTCTAAGTCTAGGTATGTTTTTTCTACATGAGGATCAAATTAAGCGACTCTTATTGGATTCAGTGTAATTCACCAAAACTCACATTATCAATAGTAAATCCATCAATCAATTAGCCAGTCAGTTAGTCAGTCAGTTAGTCAAAGTCATGTAATGCACAAGCTCATACTATTTAACAAATTACTATACCTTTAATGCATACCCCAAATCAGAAAAAGGTTAGGACAGTATGGAAAATGCAAATAAAAAAGTAACAAGTAATTTCTAACATTTATTTGACTTGTATTTCATTACAGACAATCTAACAACACATTATTGAATGTGTTCTTGTGATTTTTCTTTTTATATATAAATAAACATGTATTCCAATTTTGGTTCTCGCAACAATTTTTTTTTTTAAAAGTTGGAAAAGTAAAGCATTTACCACTTTGTAATGTTGCCATTACTTTTCACAACACCAAGTGATGAAGTGTTTCTCATGTAATTTTGTCCCATTCTTCCTGCAAACAAGTCTTAAAGTAGGCAACACTACGGGGTCTTTGTTGTCGCAATTTGCACTTTAAAATGTACCACACATTCTCTATTGAAGACAAGTCGGGACTACAGACAGGTCAGTCAAGTACCTGTATCCTCTTCCTCTGCAGCAGGACTTTGTAATGTGTGCAGAATGTGGTTTTGCATTGTCCTGTTGAAATATGCATGGGCATCTCTGAAAAAGATGCCTTCTTGAAGGCACCATATTGTGCTGCAAAATGTACTTTTCAGCGTGAATGGTTAATGGTGCACAGAAGTGCAAGTTACCTTTGCCAAGGGCACTGACACAACCCCATAGCATGACAGAGCCTGGCGTTTGAACTTGTTACTGGTAACAGTCTAGATTATCCTTTTTTTCTTTGGTCCAGAACCCACAGCATCTATTTCTCCCCTCAAAAAATACCTGAAATACTGATTCATCTGTCCCCAGTACATGTATCCACTGTGTGATGGTCCATCCCAGATGCCTCTAAGCACAGATAAGTTGATGGTGCTTCTGGGCACTGTTAACATAGGGCTTCCTTTTGGTACAGTACAGTTTCGACAGGCATTTGTGGATGTATACGTATTGAAGTACTCGACAAGATTTGCCAAAGTACTCCTGAGCCCATGTGGTGAAATCGCTCATAGATAAATGACGATTCTTGATGCAGTGGCACCT
Organism: Danio albolineatus; assembly: GCA_903798035.1. Taxonomy (NCBI): domain Eukaryota; kingdom Metazoa; phylum Chordata; class Actinopteri; order Cypriniformes; family Danionidae; genus Danio; species Danio albolineatus. The sequence goes on along the minus strand of CAIGQQ010030532.1, from coordinate 336,739 downwards.
GAGGGATCGGAGATCACGGTTGTTCAGCATAGGCTTGCCCTTCTCCTTTACACGCTGAAACTCCACCAGATTCCTTGAGTCTTTCAATTATGTTATGCTGTATTATGCTATATTATGTTGTATATACTATGTTGTATAAATATCCAAATGTCTTCTTATCTTTCTTTGAGCAACATTGTGTTTTAACATTTCAATAATTTGCTCACATATTTGTCAGCAAACTGGCAATCCTCGGCCCATGTTTGCTCCTAATGGACTACACCTTTCTTGAATGCTACTTTTGTACCAATTTATAAAAATAATCCCCTGTTGACATCAAATCACATCATCATTCAACATCATTGAAAAATATGAATATTTAAATAAAGTTATAAATATAAATAGTTGTAATGTAAATACATGTAAACTGTTTATTGTTTATTTGTATGTGTGGCTGACATTTTTGCCATTTTTTAATTAGTATACAATACTGTAATCTGATACAGATGGACATAGGAGTCAAACTAAGCGTATACAACTACGAATGGCAAACACATTTTGTTACAAACTGTGTAAAATTCTGCTCTTGTAATATCTTGAACAAATCTGACTCACACCTGTTGTTGTCTGTGTGTGTAAACATGGCTCTCAAACACTGCATGACTATGTAGCCTTATATTGTGTGTAAGTGGCGTTAAACACATGATTCACAGAGCGCTGTGAAGTTCAGAGCGGAGACTGTGGATTTGCTGAAGCGAGACGTTGCCGTTCACGGGACACTCTTGACATGATGTTTACAATGAGTCTTCCAAAGCCATATAACTGCCTCTCCAGCCTGCTCTATTCAGATCGATGGAGTTCAATCTTCCGTGGGATTACATCTACAATCCACGAGGGGGAAGGACATACTTCACCAAGACCCGAACAAGGAAACGTGTTGGAGGAACCTCTACTGGAGCAGCAAATAAACAACGGCTCCTTAACTGATGTGTAAATGTCTGAACTTGTCGAAAAGACCTCTCTATCCAGTGTCAAAGCAGCAGCGGTGGGAGATGAGTTACCATGGTGAAACGCTGCCGGGAAAGAGAGATGAGTGTCAGTAGAATTGTTAACAGACATATTTCGTAAATTGATCCAGCTCACAAAACAAAAACAGGAGAGCAGACACATAGCCTGACCTTGACCATCTCTTAAGCACAGCTACCATAAATAAATAAAATGGCCTCTTTTGACAGGAGCTGTCCATAGCTTGCGCACACACACACTCACTCTCTCTTGCTCGCTCACGCACTCTCTTTGTTTGGAGTGTTTGTGAGTGTTCAGGTCATTCATCATAGCCTGCCATATCCCGCCCTTGTCTCCCCCTCAAATGTATCCATTTTGTCCCCCTTTGCTCTTGCCCTCTGTATTGCATCTCTGTAAACTCAGAATGGACTCTTGTGGAGGTCAGAGTTTTAGAGATTGGTTTCTCTTCTTATATAGTGCAACATTGAGTGATTCACACCACTGTGGACTAATAATGAATGCTAATATTAAATATCTTATTAAAAGGAAAAAGGAAAAAAATATATTGACCTTATTCTTCACGTACCAGTGGGCGCAGACATTGGAATCTTTTAGGGTCGAGACTTTCTGTCTCATTCACTTTTATTGATTTTTAGGTGTCGAAAAGGTCTCTGTATGCTGCTATATGTTGCAAACCGATATTTTCTTATTACATTATTCATCTTTTTGTGTATAGTCATAAACACTTGTTTGTAGAGCAAGTGGTTTGAGTGTTCATTTCTCCCTTACACAAAAGCATCGGAAGTTCTAAAACAATCGCAAAAACGAGAGCACTTCTGAATTGAAGATGGTCAATAAACTAGGGATGTACTTAATTTTCTGCCACTGGTAATTATCATATAGAAATGGCATTAGAAAAAAAAAGCTAGCAATATGAGCCAAAAAAAAAAGGTTATTTTGGCCACACTGCCCAGCACTGTTCAGCACGCTGGTTTCACACTCTATCCAGCCATGGTCATTGCAGAGTGAATCGGTTTTCCCACACCAGACACGGAAAGTGCTGCACTATGACATCCAATAATCCCATTGCACAATGCAAACTTGTTGCTGTGTCGGCCAAAGTGCATGTTAAAAGTTCAAAATAGCTTAATATTCTGGTCTGTGGATATTTTTGAATTCTTATCTAAGCCTGAAAAAAAGTCTTCTCAAATAATATACTGACAAGACATCTGTTATTATTTCTGCTGCTTGCAATAGCGCTACTGTACTGTCATGGCAACGCTGGTTAAATGATGCCTTTTGACTCATTCACTGTCAATAAAATATGGTTACTTCATTGGTGAGTGATTTATTTATTCATTCATTCATTCATTCATTCATTTTCTTGTCGGCTTAGTCCCTTTATTAATCCGCCACAGCAGAATGAACCGCCAACTTATCCAGCAATTTTGTTTTATGCAGCGGATGCCCTTCCAGCCACAACTCATCTCTGGGAAACATCCACACATTCTCATTCACACACATACACTGGACAATTTAGTTTACCCAATTCACCTGTACCGCATATCTTTGGACTTGTGGGGGAAACCGGAGCACGAGGCTCGAACCAGCGACCTTCTTGCAGTGAGGCGAACATGCTACTTACTACGCCACCATGGCACCCTTTATTTATTTATTTATTTATTTTATTTATTTTTTGAGTCAGTATAATCCAAACTATTTAGTTAAATGTAAAAAGTCCAACAAAATCTATTAATAAAAGCATTTATATTAATTAAAATAATCCGTAATTATTACAAAGCATATTTGGTTTCAGTTTATGGCCAAGTGCATTCACAGTTTTTTGTTTCGGCCCAGAATTTTCATTTCGGTGCATGTCTAATATAAATTGTCCACAGATGTCATTGAATGATACAGTAAATCAATTTATTTGAGTGATTCATTCAGACAATTTGGACAAACAAGCAATTTACAAATAATGAAAAGAGCTTTAGAGGTACAGTTCAAAAACCTCATATTAATGGTCACCTAAATAAATGTTGAGACGCTATCTCACTGCAATTTGTAACTTTTTGATTTAGTGGCTAATTCATATAAATTCAAAGGATCTAATTCCTAGAAGTTAGTACGTTTTAATCAATACCCAATGGCGGTTGGGTTTAGGGGTGGGGTTGCATGCCATGCCACCTTTTTAAAATCATACATTTTTGAACGACTGAACTGGCAAAACCTAGAATACTTTTTTTTCATGAGATCAGACTGAATAGAATACTTGCTTCTCAGACATCCATTGTAAGCTACAACTGTGTTATTTGATTTGGTTTGTGTTTATGACTGTTTGCAATTATATATATACTTTAAAAAAAACATTAAACACATTTTTAATGATTAAAAACTTGCTGACGAATGTGTAAAACTCAATGGTTTGTTGGATAAGTTCCTAGCGCTGCCTACAATCCCTCTGGGCCACCATAACATCCTTGTACAGCAATCCATAAATCAAGACTAGGCTCTTTGTCAATTGGATATAAAGTAAGTGAATTGTCACTCACATGTAGTGGCATTAATAGAAATCAATTAATGCCACTACTTCTAAAAGTGACGCACTATTTTTTTGACTAGCATTTAAATTTGTATTACAGTAATATACAAAATTATTACAGCAAAATGTAATCACTTTTTAAAAGGGAATATTGTGTATCAAGACTTGTATGCCTTATTATAATGTAAATTATGTCTTTTTTTGAAATATGTAGAAAAAATTGCTGTTATTAAAAAAAAAAAAGTTTATTTTGGACCATCAGGGACACCACCATTGTTTTTGAAGATCTGGTGGCTTCCCCTCCGGGGCTCTATCTTTTTCTATTGTAAAAGCAGCACAACTGGGGATACAAATATTGTTATAATGTCAAATTTTGCAATTTTCGATTAAAAGGATGTTGGATTTTATTACCATTTACTTTTTACCCCACAAGGAGGGCTTTAGGATATACAGCATCTGGATATCGAGTGAAATCTACATTAAGAAAAGGCAAAGATAAAAAAAAAAAACAACAACAATAGAATAAACATGCTGATCCTTGTCAACATCCGTCTTCACTGCTTCATCGATCATAGCTGGAGAAAACTGGACATTCCTTGGTTTATTCCTGTCAGACGTGGAAGTCACTGCATTTGTTTATATTAAATACTTAACTGCAGTGAAATTGGTGACTCAGTAGGTTTCTACATGAATGCGATTGAACTGTTTCCATCAGTGACTGACAAAGGTTTGCATGATCGAATCCGATCATATATCACATCTTTTTTTTTCACTGAGGTTTGTCTAAAAATTACAAACAAATGCTGCACAATGTGGCATCATGTCATTATTTTGTATCCCCAGTTATGCTGTGTTTGTGTTGAGTTCTGGTGGGAGCAACTATAATATGTCACATGCCTATTGTCCAAAATAAATGTTATTATTATTATTATTATTATTATTATTATTATTATTATTATTA
>CAIGQQ010030532.1:316060-326388 GCA_903798035.1 Danio albolineatus | reverse complement strand
AATAATAATAATAATAATAATAATAATAATAATAATAATAATAATAATAATAATAATAATAATAAAATAAAAATAAAAAATCTACATTTGAATATTAAGCAACTATCATATTCCATAAAGATATTTTGTGAATTTCCTACAGTACATATATCAATACTTATTTTTAGGATTAGTATATGTATTGTTGAGTGTACTTAACTTATATAGCCTTACAGGCTTTTTTTCTCATTGTTTTATTTTTTTTATTTTTTTTGGAAACCGTCTGATCCAAGGTTTTAAAATAGTTGAAAGATGTATAATAACAGTACATCAATGGAAAGTTTATTTGTTTATTGTTAAAGGTTATTATCTTTCATTTGATGCAAATCTCCAAAAACTGACCCTTATTACTGATCATGTGGTCCAAGGTCACATATATTACTCTAGGGTTCAACAGACAAAAACAACAACAACAACAACTGGTTTGGAATAAGTCAAGGTTGAGTAAATGATGGCATAATTCTTTTGGCTGAGTTATCCCCTTTACTTGAGGATGAAAGAAAAACAAATGTATAGGCATGACTGCACCAAAACTGCAAAAATAGTATCAAGTCTTTGATGACAAAAGCAGCATTTCATAGACCACAACCAAGAGATTCCAGATGGCTTTGTTTCATAACTCGGTGACCTACTGACATCCAATTGATGTGCTTGAAGAATTTGATGGCTCATAATCTGAAAACATTCTGCGCACACACACACACATTTAACTGCTAACCAAGCATTAGCTATTGTTCAATTCATTTTCTGCACACATGCAGTGTTGACTTTTCATGTCAAACACTGTTTTTTGACACTTTTAGCCAATAAAATAAATAAATAAATAGAACATGGAGAATATGTCGATAAAGTCATCTCCATTGGGTGTGAGGGGGGCAAAGAGTCTTTAATAAAATCCTCAACTAAATCACTAAGAATTCTATCTTTCCATTGCATCTAAACACTCTTCCACCACTGGGTAAAAGACATTGCTTAAAGCAGTCCGACTCATTTTGGCATTGGGCAAATGTTTGGAAAAATTTTCAACTAAGACAGTGACATTGAGTTTTCCTCAGATCTAGGCAGCATAAACAAGCACTGGTATTTTCTCAGTTCTGGCAAAAGCCCTACTGAGAGAAAGAGAGTTCTTTGATCGAGAGCAGTAAAATAAAGACATCAGATTTCGTGATTGATGAGTTTTGTTGGCAGAGGGGGGGAAAATCTGAGGGTCAGACCCTGAGATGTAGCTTGAAGGTTTAAACAGAGCCGGCCTTGCTGATTTGTAAAATTTATTCTGAAGTCTTAAGGCCAAGGTTGTAGACACATACTCTAAACAGAGCTCTGATATCAACTCAACACCACATCACGCTAGCATATTCCCCAGATTCAAAACAAATAAACCAACGGAGACATTGCAAGTAGGTTTTTTGGTACTATATGTACCGTATATAAACACTTGGGATGTGTTGAGGTCTGATGTTGAAGAATTAGAAGACCACAGAATTTAATCAATATCTTGGCCATGGAAGTGAGACATGCTGCCAAGTAAATTGGCACACACAATGTGTCTTATTCAGGGAGTAGAGAGAGAGAGAGAGAGAGAGAGAGAGAGAGAGAAGAGACAGATTGTCCTTTTTAGGAGGTGTGCTTTGACCCCTGGGGACTGTCCACGTTAGCTAGCTAACAGTTCAATGAAAAACCACAGAGGGGCGCACTGTAAAATCTCAGAACATCATTTCACATGCAATTTCCTTATTCCTACTTGTCTTTAAAATAAACATTGCAACTGCATCCAGACCCCTCTCATTTGCTTTAGTATTTCAGTCACCAAATGCACCACTTTAAACCAAACAAGAATGACCTTATTAAAACATTTACCTAGACAGTTTTTTAAATGCCATTTACGTTTTAAATGCACAAGACATGCTTTTTGAGGAAAGAAGTGTATTGAAAATATAATGCTACTTAAGTGTACACTTGAACTGAGTTTTGTTTCATTATTATTAAATGATCTGCAAGTACATTTTTAAACTTACAATTAGGATTTGAAGTATCCTACGAGTGCACATGAAATACAGCGCACATTCACAAAAGAACCTAGCTGTCTAAGTGTTTGGATTGTGAGCTAACTGCAAAATAGCTATAGACTAGTGTATTAAACAACCCTCCCACAACATTGAATTAGGTCTAATTAAACACCTCCAGCTTATTGAGGCTTATGTGAAACTTCAAGACAGGTGTGTTAAGGGTACAGATCGGGTTCCTGTATCATCCGTTCATCTGATGTTTCGTTTTCCAGAATAAAAGGAATAATCAAATAAACGGATGATACACGGACCAGATCGGAGCCGGTTTTTGCCAGATGATGTTCCCCTGAGAGAAAGAGTACAACAAATGCCTAATGTGACAATTTATACATACAAATATAATCAGTTACAAATGATTTAACATATATCAATGGTCAACAAAACAGGATTCTGCACTTTTTCTTCCTGAGCAACTGGATTTGAGCTGCTGAATCGTGCCATTATATTGCTTTTTGTCATATCCTAATTATAATTTGGATACCAACGTTAGTCAGGTAATATTTTGATTTACAGTGTGAAGTGGATTTTCAGAGGAAGGTAATTCATCTTTGGTGCAATAATAATAATAATAATAAACGACAGACACATAGGGTGGAGAAAGATGTAAACAGAAAGAGAAAGAAAGCCTAAGCCACTCTTAGGCCGTGGGTAGAGTGCTGTGTGAAAAGGGCTTCAGCCTTTGGCTCTCTGTGCATTTTAACACACCATAAATCATTTTCCTAGCCGTCCCATGTATTCCGTGAATGATATATTTTATTTACACTACAGAGGAAAACACACATGGTCGTTATTAATCATCTCCCACCTTTAATAATGATTCAACTTCCACTCATTCATCACACAACTTCTAAGCTGGGCTTAACACAAGAATAAAAAAAAGAGAGAGAAAGAGACAGATGAAAGAAAACAAACAGTGCTGGCTAACAAGCGAGCTTTTTTGGAGGTTAAGGAACAAAGGGACTAATAGCACCATTTTCCTATTGTGAATACAATGACAAGAAAGTCTAGTCTGTTTATCACGTGCCTCCAGGTTTTTTGCTTGGATTAAATATCTGTGTGTGATTGTGACAACAAAATCTCCCTAACCTCACTAATGTATTTATTGCTATGTAAAAAGCAAAGATCCAGTCATGTCCATTTTTTTTCTCTTAAAAATACTTGTAATGATGAGATACAAGTATAAGCACACATTTATGCCACAGAAAGGTGTTATGTAAGTATGTACAGTATGACATGATTTGTTGCAATTTTCAGACCAGGGGAACCATAAAGCAACACTAATTTTCACGTTTTGTGCCACGTTGTTTAAATGGCAAATCCATTCACGCCACTTTGTGGACTCATGGGTGTGCTAGTCTAAAAAGGAGATGTGTTAAGACGCTTTGTTGGTGCTTTGCTAATTTGAGGAATAGACTGTGCCATTGACTATCTAAAAGCTGCTCTAAAGTCCAGCGCACAGCATGTTAGTTACGTGCCTACAGTATGCAGGTCCAAAGGCTTACACAATGCGTAATACACACAGGATGTACATCAATACACAAATATCTTTACATTTAAAAAAAGTTAAATGATTAAAATGTTATAAATATAAAAATCACCACCTCCATGCCTTCTTCATCTCATCTCATCTCATCTTTTTTTCATTTTATTCATGACAATTTGCATTTGTATAATGCTATTATTATTAGCTGTATTTTAAATTATATGCATATTTATATTTGCTTTAATCAAAACAGGTTTAGATTAGTCCATCTGTCGGGTTTTGGAGACGTATGCATCACCATATGAGGCATAAGAATAGGATGTGTGTTTGGATATAACCACACCACACTTTGACCACACTTGGTTATTATTGTTAATTTATTTGTTTGCCGGAAATTAGAACTAAATTTAGAAATAGTTTTAAAATAAATCTTTGCTTTTAACAAACAAAATTAAATATGTAGGCTAATGGATGTCTTCACTGAAGTGGGAACAACACTATTTCCTTATCTACAAATGTAAAGGAGTAAAGTAAAGAGTAAAAGTAAAGTAAAGAGAAAATAAAGAGGCCAAATGGAGGAGGCTCATTCTTTATCCTCTCGCTGCAGATGCTTCATTTAACTGTTTTCTTGCCAGTAAATTATTCAGTTTTTCCATTTACAAAGTCCGCCACTCTGGCAGACTTGACAAAAGCTCAGGAAATGGGGGATGAGACTCTGATTGGTTTAATGCACGTTCTGCTCAAAACCCACCCATAACTCATTATAAAAATAAGTATAAGCATTTTTCCATCCTTAAAATAGCAAAAGTGGATTTGGACATGCCCTTAATGCTTTTGCGTCATGTGCTTTAGACTTTGCGCCTAGATCATTAAAATAGAGCCCATTGTGTTTCACTCTTGTGATTGGTTGCTTACTGTCAAAATTGATCAAACATAAAGTGGGCAGTTTTCCCTCATAACACACAAGCTATGTTTCCAACCACCTATTTTTTGCTCATTTCACAAGATTGCATAAACAAAGGTTTAATCGAAACACCAAGATACATTTTGAAAATGTGCATTAAAAATGAATTCACCAAAGAAATGCTGTCTTCATTGGCTGCTCTACCAAAGAGCAGTCTTATGCCTCTATGTCTTCATCTTCTAAGACACAAGTAATTTATTATATAGAAAAAAAGGGCCCACAGTTTCACAGTACAGCTTCTCATATACTGCAGTAAATTCCATTTCTCTTTTTGATATTTTGCACCAGTTTATCAAAAAGTGATGATTTTGTTCTCCGTGACTAATTGGATGGAAACACTGCTTTATTAGCAAATGTTTTATGCTATACTCCAGTTCTGAGCATAAATATATGTAGCATTGTTGGATGGAAACATAGCTAAAGACAAATTCAATGAACACAAGCTGTGTTGAAGTTCTTTGTAGGATCTTAGTCTGAAATTTACAGCGTATACATAGAAAGGTCTCTTATATGGGACACGCACGTAAATTGGATTCGTGAAAAGCTTCACCAAAGACTTTATTTTCTACGAAGGTTATGGTTCTGTGGTGTGGACATGAAAATCATGTACTTATTTTATCAGGCTATATTTGAGAGTGTCATCAAGTATGGTCTATCTACATGGCATAGTAATCTTTCTGTAAATCTGAAATCAAACGTTTTTAGCTTTATCAGAATTGCTATGAGATCAGAAACCTTTACCAGTATTCAAACATTCTAGAAGCAATGCACTCCGAATGAAGCCAAAAAAATTCTGAACAATCCATCTCATGTAATTTTCGTACGATGTTATGATCTCTTACCTTCTGGTAGAATATACAGAACCTTCCACTGGAAGCAGAGTAGACTTAGGAACTCTTTTATCCCATTGTCAATCAGACTGTTGACCACTGATTGATAGTGTGCATATGTTTCTCTTCGTGTATGTAATTCTTTTGCATGTTTGTTTTTTATCATTTTTATTGTGTCAGAACTTGCTGAAGTGCTCTGTGAGTCCACAGACAATTTCCCCTTGAGGGACAATAAAGTATACAAACAAACATACCCAGCCTGGTCTTATGTATAAACATAACTATTTTCCATATTGTCTGAAAAGTGGATAATTTCCAGGAAACAAAACGATTTTGTTTGTCCAAAACTTTCTTTAAAGCAGTTGTGCTCCCAAACCCCACCCCTAACCTTACCCCTTTTTGGGGGATGAACAGATCGTTCTAAAATGTATGAATGAGATTTTTACATGAGATTGTGTTGGTATGTCAGTTAAAGCTTTATACTGTATGTCTTTTGCTCTGCATTGATTTCTCCTGTCAATAGATATTTAACCACATATATGTCTCACTGCAAACACTGTAAATGACACCCAACAGTACAATCTGGATAGTCTCCAAATCACACAGTACATTTTATTGTTTTATATTGTTAAATCTACAGTTCAAGTTTCAGGTTTGAGTAAAATTTCTGACTTTGGCTTAATGAAGATGTACTGAGAATGGCATCAAGAAACAGTTACTGGAAGACTAATTGTTTTATAAAGGGATAGTGTAGTCCATAATGAAATGAAGAAAAAAAAACAAACAAACTGCCCTTTTCTACCCTCACATCATGCCTGGACATGAGGGAATGACTGCAATTCACCTTTATTGCCCAAGCTGGTAATGTCTGATAAACAATGATAATAAAACAAAATTAAAACAAAAAGATTATCACAATCCTGAAAAAAGTGTTGCAATCACTTGATTTTGGATCTGGTACATTTTCACGAGACCATGTGTGGATTTGCATGTTCTCCCTGTGTTGACGTGGGTTTCCTCCGGGTGCTCCAGTTTCCCCCACAGTCCAAAGACATGCGCTATACAGTAGGAGAATTGAATAAACTAAATTGGCTGTAGTGTATGAGTGCATGTGAATGATAGTATATGGGTGTTTTCCAGTACTGGGTTACAGCTGGAAGGGCATTCTCTGCGTAAAACATATGCTAGATAAGTTGGTGATTCATTCCACTGTGGCAACACCTGATGAATAAAGGGACTAAGGCGGAGGAAAATGAATGAATGGATATTCCTTTATCACTCCCATGAAATGGTTTGGCAGGAACTCTCTTTATGCCTGTGTTGAAGTTATTTCCCTTTAAAGCCGAATGTTTGAGTAAATTCAAGCATAATTAACATTTCAAGTTCATAGATTAGCTTAAAAGCTAATAGATGCAGTGAAGCTAGCAGCTAAGTCAATGGTTTGCTCAAAAGGTGTTTGACTCTAATCCAGACAGTCACGATGATCAAAATAGTTCCTTGAAAGGCAGTGATTTGAAACCACCAGGAGGCCAGAGAAATAAAGACAATCAAACAGATCAGCGCTAACAGCTTGCGCTCCTCCCTTCCTCCTTACAGAAGCATTCTCCCACGAAATAAACCTGCGTTACAACAGATTGATTTAAATGTCTGTGTGTTTTCCAGCACCTCTGTGGCATGCTCAACAAAAGAGATGAGTTTACAACACCACCCCTTACATCCGAGTAATTTATGGCACGCCATGCGCTCAGCAAAGTGCAGCAAAAGGCACCTGGCCTAAAGCATAAAAGAGCACATAGCACCAGAAAGAGAAGGATTTACCTTGCAAAATAAAGTGGGAAGTAATTGAAACAGCACAGAAGTGAGCTTTTGATTATGTTGTGGATGCACTCCGTCATGTCATAATGGCTCTTGTCCCCTGAACCGCAAAACCATGTATGCTTAATGAAGCAAAACCAGCTCCACGTGAAACAGCTATCTCCATCTTTTGAAGGCAATATTGCTATCATAAAGCATGCTCGGAGTAATAGAAATAAGATTTACACAGGTCCGGCTAATGCATGCTAAGGAGGTTAACTGCTGTGTTTCTTGACAACCCAAAAGGCGGCTCCATCTAATAAGGGTGGCAGCGCCTTTATGGTCTCTCTCTCAGGATGACTGCTTTTCACTGGCAGTGCCAAAAAAGCATTGTTTATAAGGCAGCGTGTTGCATATGCAATAAAACAGCTTAAAAAACAAAGCCATTGCCCTTATGCACACAATAAATGGGGTGAATATCGCTTGTGCTGTTTAAACGAGACTGCATAATTCAGCGTTTACAAGCGCTGTTGCTAAGGGTGACAGTGTGATTATTACTCATATCAATTTAACCCTATTAACACGACGCTCTGTTAAATAATATGTTGCACTAGAAGCTGCTATTTTATATGCTGCCGTATTAAAATGACTGACTTGCAAACTGTTTTGTAACAGATACGCAACATATATGCACATATGCAGTAGTAATGATGCAGTGGGTAACGAGATTCTCAGTCACCATAAAAAATAAGCAGATAAGCAGCTGAGAAATATCAACATACAGTTGAAATAATATTGCACATTCAATACAAGTGAAGTCCAGTCAACAGAACCTCTTTTTCCTTTTTTAATGATAACAACAACAACAACAATAATAATAACCTAAAAAATAAATCTGCTATGTCTGCCCGGATATAAACATGCAATATTGTTTAAATACTGTAGCAACAATTTACACAATAAGCATGTTAACAAAATTTTGAGGTGGTAAAAATAACGCAAGACTTTTCTGTGCAAAGTCATATCAAATTATATAACAATGTCTAAGCTGCGGCGCCACGGTGGCATAGTGAGTAGCACGTTCGCCTCACAGCAAGAAGGTCGCTGGTTCGAGCCCCGGCTGGGTCAGTTGGCATTTCTGTGTGGAGTTTGCATGTTCTCCCCGTGGTTGCGTGGGTTTCCTCCGGGTGCTCCGGTTTCCCCCACAGTCCAAAGACATGTGGTACAGGTGAATTGGGTGAGCTAAATTGTCCATAGTGTATGTGTGTGAATGAGAATGTATGGATGTGTTTCCCAGAGATGGGTTGTGGCTGAAAGGGCATCCGCTGCGTAAAACAAATGCTGGATAAGTTGGCGATTCATTTCGCTGTGGCGACCCCGGATTAATAAAGGGACTAAGCCGAAAAGAAAATGAATGAATGAATGAATGTCTAAGCTGCTTTATTTATTTATTCATATATGATGCACATTAAACATATTGTTGCTCTACATATACCTGTATTTATTTAATGGTCATGGATTGATGTGGCAGTCAACACTATTCCAGAATTTCTGCAAGCCGTATTCAGACAAGCCGTCTGTATTTTGTACATGTTTATAATTTAAATATTATAATTTGATATTCACAGTTCATGTTTACAATATGCGTAATTAATACACATAATGGATATTTCTGTATTTATTATTGTATTTTAAATTATTTTATTATATTTAGATTTATTATTTTGTTTTCGTTCATTTATTCATTAATTAATTTTCTTTTCGGCTTAGTCCTTTATTAATCTGGGATCGCCACAGAGGAATGAACCGCCAACTTATCCAGCATATGTTTTACACAGCGAATGCCCTTCAAGCAGCAACCCATCTCTGGGAAACATCCAGACACTCACTCACACTCATACTCTACGAATAATTTAGCCTACCCAATTCATCTATACCACATGTGTTTGGACTTGTGGGGGAAACCGGAGCACCCGGAGGAAACCCACACAACCACGGGGAGAACATGCAAACTCCACACAGAAATGCCAACTGACCCAGCCAGGGCTCGAACCATCGACCTTCTTGCTGTGAGGCGATCGTGCTACCCACTGCACCACTGTGACACCTTTTTTCGTTTTCTTCTTTTCGAAATTGTTCCAAAAGAAGGCAAAATACCAAGATTTTCCATTTCTTGCTTTAAGATTGAAACCAAGAATGACATTTATAGGCTGTGTGTAAGAATATTTGAATGCCTCAAAGCCAACCAAATGCAAAAATTAATTTTTAAATTCAGGTGTATAAATGACTAGATATGTTTAGTGTTGATTTACATAAATCATGTATATACAACAGTTCTGTCTGGTTCTTGAATCTGATTGCCTGATACCTGTGCAATATTCAGCAATAACAGCGCTTGTACAGCCTCCTCACCCTTCTGTTTTACTCTTCCCACATAGAGTGACAGCAGATCAACAAAATCACTACAGTTCGACAAATATTGCAGCTGTTGGAAAACATAATATACGTGTTTAGAATGTAGTTGTTTAGATTGCAATTATACAGTTTATTCAATAGGATAGTGCCTATTTTAAATATATATCATTAGGGAGATGCAACGTGTCGGCAATGATCAGCCTGTCATACTGAGCAGAGCAAAGATGGTTGATGTTGTCTATGCACAAGATGGCGACAGAGAACGCATAAAAAGCCCTTAGAGGAGAAAAACTATACCTAACTTCAAACTACAGCTGATCAAATCATTATAATACAGGTAAGTGACATTCTAAGTTGATCTCTCTTTTGTATGTTGTAGTGCTGTATTTATACAGTTATCTGTTAGTGATTGCTTTGCTTTGGCTTTTTCGGGCTTAATTATTGTGATGTACTGACTGCAACAGAGAAATACAGGGAAACATCTCGAGACTGATGGCATTCCATGCCGTTCAGCCTTTTAATCTTAAAATATGAGCAAAATCACCTGTTTTGTCATCACTTTAGGTATTACATCAATGGAATCATTCAAATACTAGCACTAAAGTGACATTTGTGAAGTACAGTAGCAACTGTTTCTACTGCTCTGACGTCAGCTGCAAATGTGAATGAATGGCAAAAGAAAGTAGTTCCTCATTCAAAAATATTTTTAAACTCTCCATATTTTTAATTATATATAT
>CAIGQQ010030532.1:294317-309333 GCA_903798035.1 Danio albolineatus | reverse complement strand
TATTATATTATATTATATTATATTATATTATATTATATTATATTATATTATATTATATTAATTATATTGTATTGTATTGTATTGTATTGTATTGTATTGTATTGTATTATGCTTTACTGTAAACAGGGGCGGGGTCCCTGCTTCAGAAAGGGTTGTCAGCTATTGCCCTGTATAATGAAAGGTAACAGAATGATGATGTTTTTCTCTGCTCATGTGCCAATAAATAGTATCATAAACTGTATTCTCTCTCAGTTTGTCTCTCTCTCAGGTGAGAGCTCCTCCACACAGAGGAAATGAGGGGGAAAATGATGATCCCCTTCCAGGCCTAATGTTTTTTTTCTCTCTTTCCTTCTTTCAGTCTTCATGCTCCTCCCCTGTTTTTCTCTCTTGTCTGCCGAGATGCAAGCCTCTCTGGCCAGGATGACAGAAAATCGAGGCTGCGGTTGCGGAAATCCCTTCTGTGCCTTCAACTTTAAACACAGGGTCAGATGTCAGCCTACAGCTATGCACAAAACTACAGTAAAAAAAAAAAAAAAACAGTATGCCAGAAAAACTGCCATATTTTTCTGTCCCAGTGTCAATCCAATTATGTCTCAAACTGGATTTTGGACAAAACAAAGCAGGCAGTATCAGTTCCAGAGAGGTTTAACTCGAGTCTATATCTTAATATAACGCACAGCAAGTGAATGAATAATTTTCAGTTGAACAACATATTAGTAATTTTGCATTTTTAAGCCAAAAAAACCAACAATAACAAACAAAGATTTTAAGATTTGTGTACTATTTTACACTTCAGGTACATGATAATTAAGTGCTTTTTCTTTGCTTACTATTTGTTAAAGAGAGATATGTCAAAACTGACAACATGGTCTTAATTGCAAAGTGCTACGGGACTGAATAATTAAAAATAAAAAATAAAAAGATCCTCACCTTAAAATCATACGCTTCACCAGCTATGAGCTAATACTATGAGCATAAACTGGCATTTTTTCACAGTAGAAATAAGCATCTGCCTCTGATGGAAGGACACACATTTCATCAATGCAAAAAAGATGCTGCCACTTGTAAAGGTCTATTATGAATGACTAAGAGTCTTGTAGTAGGGAAATGCTGCTTGGAAACACATCCTCGTTTCAGACAGAGCATATCTATGCCTGCAAGTAAAAAAAAAAAAGCCTCCATAAAACCTTCCCTTTACTGCTTATAGCATTATCTAGCTTATGTGTATCATAAAAGGAGAGTAATTCATCTATAAAGTAATAAACTCCAGAATAAGGAGAGCATATATCCCGTGTAACAATACACCTCGCTGGGATAGATTAAACATGACAATATGATTTACAAAGTTCACCTATAAATTACTAGAATATCTAATAGGTTGAATATTCGAGTTGGGGGCGATGCTGAAGTCTTTATCTGGCTACGGCGGGTCACTAAAAATGTCTGACATCAAGCGTACGGGTCCTGCCACGGTGTCACACGACACACTGTATCATTCCACTGTTAATAAAGGCATGGCCGGCAGTAGGGCTTCAGAGCAGAGGCAAAGTTATGGAAAATATTTCTCTCCCAAGGACATGGCACCAGATGTGCAAAGACTTATGGGAGCAATCATAGGTGGCCAAGGCTCGGCTGTGAGGCCTTATTAAGTTAGGCTGCAATCCAGCACCTTCAACTTATTAAGCTGTCAAGAGTTGCAATGATTAAAACCAAGGAAAGGTCACGAGCAGACCTTCGGCATTGTGCAAGGGCTGGTATTTTCTTTAGTAGTGCCGGCCCTAATGAAGACATTTTACACTTGCAGGTGGGATTTGATGAAATGGCTCTTTAGCAACGAGCTCTTGTTCTTTCTCTTCCTCTCCTTTTTTTTGCATGTCTGAAAGGCTTGTGCAAATCTTCAAAAGTTTCTCTTTTTTTACTCCCTCTCTTACCTCATCGAAGGTGGAATACAGAGAAATTAACTTATTCAGAAAGACAGGATGAATGGGAGAAAGAGAGAGAGAAAGGCCTGAAAGAGAATCCAAACCATTTCTTTCGCCTGGCACTCGAGCGGCCGGTCTCACTCTCAGATGGTTTTGCATACGATCATCCGCAGAGATCAAAGCCGAGAAGGCCGCGGTAATAATTACTGGCTGGGTGTGCAAACGCAGAAACGTTTAGCGCGAGCAGGGCTGTCGCCTAAATATCAGCCGGCACGTTCTGCTGATGAAGGGATTTTAATGTCTGCCAGCTTCCATCATCTGCCTACGGAGATTAAAGAAACCGGCAATCCGTTGAGATTTTTATTGAGAGCTGTCACAAGGGAACGTCTCAATACTCAAGGTCCAGACGCATTCTTGATATATTCACCTGCCAGGTTGGATGGTGGGGTTTGTTGGCGCTAAGTTGTGTTGAAAGGGCAGCTTTTTTTGCCTGAGGGTCAGACGACAGGTCTGAGACCCTTATCTATCGTAACAAGACTTATTTTACTCTTGACAAGATGTCAGTAATGACACCTTCACTTTGTGACAGTTCGCCTAGCTTGACCTCTTTAAAACAAGAAGATACATGATGAAGCCTTGAAGACCAAGCTCAACTATTTTGCTACAGAAGCTACAGCTTGGTGACATTGTGTAGTCGGTTTCAGTAATATAGCTCTGGATATTGCTGAAACATAAGGTGGCGGGGAAAAAAAGGAGGGTACGGAATGTGCCTGTCTCATTTCAAAGCGTGCCCTTGACATCTTTGTAGATTGGCTTTTTTCTCTCTTTCCTGCATTGCCCAGGACACTGCTACAGCTGCAAATTGCCAATGACAGATATGCAAAATGGGGGTCATACAAAGTTCTCAGCCATTTTATAAAGGAGACACATATACTGTGTGTCTGTCAGTTTGCTAGAGGTGCTGTGTGACCTCTAAAAACTATTTTCATATACTGAAATATATATTGAATAGCACATATTGCTGTATCTCCAAATGAGAAATCCCATGTAGCAAGAACTCATTTAGCTGTTCTTCAGGCTAGTGTCGCTGTCAAAGTTGAAATGAGAACAAGCAAATGTGGTTTAGGGGCACACGCTTTCCAACGTTGTCTTACAAAAGTTGCTTGCTCCCTGTGAAATGCCCAACTTTTCTTTAAGTAAACTGGGAATGACTTCTTGACGCACAACATTTGCAAACAGCTGTCAACCAAAATTATTTTTAATAAATCTGGTGTCCATGTATCGTTAAACGCTCTCTTCTTTAAGGTTATAATGACCTATCTACACGCTGCAGGATCTACGCATATAGTCAAAGCCTCTGAGATGCCCCCTTCCTTAGGCTTCAAATGTCCTAATTACTCCTGTGTGCCTCACAGGTCAAGCCGAGCTTTCTGTACTAGCCTGGCACCATAAGAGTATTCTCCACTCCATTAGCATGACATTTCAATGCACAGGGCTAAATGTTCCCACTCCTTAAACTCTCAGCCTCCGAGGATTCTGTGGCCTACATAAAAGACTCAGCTTAGACCTAAGCTGCTCCTTTTTTTGCTGTTGGGGGGAAAATGCTATCAGAGAACTGAATGAGAAAAGTTTGTTCCAATTGAAGCAGAGCAGAGAAATAGAGCTACAACCGTGTTGCACTTATGTAAAATGTGAGACACCGTGATGATTGGGGAAAAAGAGGTATAGACAAGTTATAAGTACAGTTCATCCAATAATAATAAATTACTTTGACCTCTTATTCACCCACATTTCATTATATTTTTTTCTTTTGTAAAGTATTAAATAAAATGTTTAGAAGCATATTTTGGCTGTTCTTTTATATACCCCACTATTACAAAATAATAATGACATAGAAACATGCAACCAAAGCTCATTCTGAAAATAAACATACCGATATAAACATTTCTGGAGAGCACTAAATGCGTCCCAGGAAATACTTTTTTTTTTTTTTTTGCAGATTTGTTTTTGCTAATCCACCAGAAGCCACTGTCAACTGACTGACAGACTGACTGACTAACCCACCCTCCTCCTTTCCTAAGCCCAAGCAAAAGTATTTTTAAAAGAATCGATTAACTGGACCACCCATTTCCCTAAACCCAACAGACAGTTTTAGAAAGCAATCCAGAAAAAGAATAGCCCTTGCCTGATTTTTACCATGTTTTCAGATTATTACCACACTCTCACCCTGCTATTTACTTATTTTATTTTTTGGCTTCTGTTGTTGTCTTACCCACTTTCTGGAACTGTTCTTCACCATACTTAAACCCAGTCATTGTAGTCAACGACTCTGCACCTCAAATCCGCCAGCTTACATGGTGAGCTAACTGGACAAACTGGTAACAGCAGAAAAGCCGTCTATACAGAGGAGAGCGGTCGGCAGATAAGTGTGAACAGCATCATACCGCCCTGTAGCATTTGATTCAAAGATGAAATGCAGCCATACATAATTCTGCCTACATAATTCGTAAACTCCAGAAATGTATGTAGGCTACATTTTCAGAAAGACCCTATGTTGGAACATGTCTGTAGTAGTTTGTATGCCATATTACAGACATTCTAAAGACAAATGTTAGGTTTGTGTCACGATCACCAGCGATCTCTCCTCTGTCAGAGATCGGTGGTTCACACTTCCGGGAACTACAGACCAGCCATGTTTAGGACTACATCTCCACTCATGCAGCACACACACACACTCCTGCGTCATATCACAACTGATTGCATACACACCACCTGAGGACCGTCATGACTGATTACATTCACTACAAAAGCAGCACACACACTCACTATCCTTGCAGCGAGATTATCATCTGTTAGTGACTTTCAACGGTGTTTCTTTGTTCCAGTCTTTTTCCGTGTTTAGACCTTAGCTTTGTATTTTGATTATTGTTTGCCTGCAGCCTGCCTTTTGATCTTTTGCCTGTTCTTGACTACGATTTTGGATTTTGCCCCTTTTGATATTTGCTATACTGCTTTTTATAATAAATAATCTGCACTTGGATCCTCGGTGATCCTTTGTCACACCACCACCCTGACGTAACAGGTTTGTATAAAATCTGCTAAATTACTAATGCAAAACAAAATCATGACATCTGAGGAATGTTCTTAAAGAAATGAAAATTGCTATAATTTTACTCATACCACCATCTTAAAAAAAATAAAAAATAAAAAAAATTAAAAAAAACTCCTGTAATAATAATTTTGGCAATCATTGACCATTGATTTCCATAGTATTCATTTTTCTACTATGGTTGCCAATTGTTACAGGTTTCCAACATCCTTCTAAATATAATAATAATAATAATAAAAAAACTGGTTTCAAACAAGTCATGGATGAGTAAATGATGAGCATTTTATACATCTCTTATTTTTTTGTTAATTTAAGAGGAATTATGATGCCCAATTTATGAGCAGATGATCTTTTCAGATTGATCCAGTTCCTATGAATCGTCCTTTCATGATCTGATTCAGAAATGGCAAATAGTTTTTTGAGTAGCTACTTGTATTAAATGAATGCCTACTCTTCAATGCTCAAAAAGTTTGACTATAGTTGTATGAATGCATTCTGGATGTACATTCCCAGTGTTCTAATTAGAACGTGACCTACCAGTGCCAGTTACTTCACTTCACTACCATTCATAAATCCTCTTCTGTGGCTTCACGGGATCAAACACCCATTGTGTATAAACTTATGTACATAATAATCTTGTCATATTCAGTTTTTACCTACTGTAGAATTTGTGATTTGTTTATTTATTTATTTTTTTGGACTGGTGAACAATGTTTGGTTTGTTTAATACATAAAGCTATGGTGTGAGAAGACTTCCAATTGAGCACATGACTCGCATGGACAATTTTTGGAATGCTTTTATGTTTTTTTCTACATAGTTCTAGTCCTCATTCACTGCAATTGCATAGAAAAGAGCGAAAGAATAAAGTCAAACATGTTTTACTTCATTTTTTACTGATGAACTATCCCTTTAATGGCAGTGTGTACAGTAACATCAATAATGCTTTAATGATGCACAACATCAGAGCACTTTCGATGCCTGTGCCTGTCTCAATATTCATCCAAAAAGCAGCTTTGAATTGTTGTCTGGTGGGTTAAAAGCAAATGGCAGACTTTACCAAGAGAGACAGCAGATGAGTATGATGTGTTAAATGCAGTTAAAAGACTTGCCTTGGCTTGCAAGTGTGGCTGCGCACCTCATTCACCTCGCAAAGCAGAATATATCAAGGATGTAAAAAGCTATACCCATTCCCTTTTTCATTCTATCTTCCTCTCTGTTCTCTTACAGTTCCCAGGATACCTTTTGGTGCACCTGAAAGCTCCTGTTACCTGAAACAAATTGCCTGAAGAAATCTGCACCGCTTCTGGTTCTTAAAATGCAAAAGAGATGCAGAAGCTGGCACGTTAAATGAACAATATTCTCATGTTTTTTTTTTTCTCTCTCGTAAAAAAAGAAGAAATAAAAACACCCTGCTTAAGACATTCGTAAATAAATAAATAAAATATGAGAAAGCAACTTTGTAGTGATGCACTTGTGGTTTGTGCTCTGGGCAAAACCAGCACCATAGCACAATAACTCCCCTGCACGAAAGCACATCGACACATTGCTACAAGATGGAGATTCACTGTGTGTTTTGAGTGAATACGACATGGAAAGATGTTAATGACACAATGTTCATCACAATGATTGCAAGATGCTCACTTAAAGACATACTGTATAAATCGACAGGCTGTTTTTCTATGAGACTTGCTGTGTTGCATCCAGCTTCATGTCTCTTTAGTTTGCTGCTTGGAGAGCAAACATTACTTCTTTTCTATGTGAAATACGCAGCGATATCTTACATATACATGAGGCAACAGAATGCTTCTTAAAGAGAGATAAAACTTATTTACACATCATGTTACATGACTGAGTTAGTCAATGCATTAGGATAAAGTATTAAAAGCTCAAGTCGGAGAGAAGAAGAGTACCCTCGGGTGAACTTTTATAGAAGGGATCCGCATGATAGATATACATAAGATGGGAAACTGGCCGGGGAGCCCATCCTAATGCAGCTGAAATGACAGAGGAGAGAGCATCCCTTGTTTCTTTTTCCCGTCTTTCCTTTTCGCTATCCGTGCCGTTAGAGAGCTCATTATAGAGTTAGAACTCTGGAGGAATGAGCGAGTGAGAATTGTGGGATTCCTGTACGGCTGTAAGCTACAGTATGCTCCCGATTACTGACACCCTATTGATTGCCAGCTTTCCAACCTTTCCAAATCAGTTTTGGGATTTTGCTTACTTGCAACTTGTGGAGGCCTGTAGTCATTAATCCAAGACCTGATCACAGATCAGATTTTATAAACAGAGCCACTAATGACTTCATAAATATCTCAGATGGATGGGGAACTTCTAAAAAAGCTCCAGCTTAATCACTTTTAGCCTTGTTATGCTAATAAAGATTTCAAATCCCCATCCACTCCTGGAAGTGCTTTGAAAGAAGTCAGGCTTATAATGATAGACCGGTTCAAAAGGTAACCTTGTGCGCATCACCTATTGCGGCAAGGCCTGCAGAACAATGCAGAGCTCCGCTGAATAACAGATTTCTCCCTCTCAAAAAAAGAAAAGGCAAGGAAGAAGACATGAAATATATAAATAACATAGCCGGGTTCATTCTGAGTTCAGCGGCGGAAGGCCAGCAGTAAGACAGGAGAGCAGGAAGAGAGAAAGAAGGCGGCAAAACAGGGAAAACTTTTTTCTTTCCCCTCACTCGAGTCGTGCCCCCTGTTCGTAGGTGTTGCTAAAATGATTAGCTGCCAGCAATCAGCCTGTCGCCGGATCAGCTTTGAACCGGTCAGGGTCGACTTATCACATGACCGACAGACGTTTGCGGCGGTGGGCTGAGCCGCGCTGTCAGGTGAGAGCTGCATTTTTTTTCTTGCATAATTCTCCAGATGGGAGTGATGAGTTCATAGCCTGCTTTAGCAAGCACCAAATTGTGGGGGATTGCTGACATTTAATCGTTTTAGAAGGGCGAACGGCTTGGTATGGATTCTGTAGCGTAGGCAAGTGCAAACATGCACACATTGGAAGGGAATGATGGTGAACAGACAGGAGGAGGTCAATAACAGAGCGTCCCGCTTTCAATGCTCACCTCACCTGGAGTTCATCGCTCGTAGCAGCAGGGCAAGATGTGTAATGGTGTGTATTTGTATGCACCGTACACCATCCCAATCAGACATACACATCTCCTGAGTATGCTTTCCAACTGTGACATCAGTGGAATTCGAACAGATGAAAGCGTTTTTCCTCTCTCTAGTTCTTTTTTTTAATCGCATCACCTTTTCCTGTGGTTTAACACATCCGCGGCCCACCAACAAACTCTCCCAGCGGAAGCACTGAACTGAGAGATGACCCCAGTCATCAGACCCAGACTGGGCTAATTTGTAGGGATGCGCTCTCTTTTCTACTGACACAAAGTTTCAAGCTATCAGCCTCACTGCTTATGTCTATTTGCCATCCAGCACACGTAACATCAGCTAACTCACTCCTGCAGATTCATTCATTCATTCATTCATTTTCTTTTCAGCTTAGTCCTTTTATTGATCTAGGGTCACCACAGTGGAATGCATCGCCAATTTATCCAGCATATGTTTTACACAAATGGATGCCATATACACGTATTCACACTCGTACACTACAGACAATTTAGCTCACCCAATTCACCTATACCATTTGTCTTTGGGCTTGTGGGGGAAACCGGAGCACCCCAAGCAACCCACGCGACCACAAGGGAGAACATGCAAACTCCACACAGAAATGCCAACTGACCCAGCCAAAGCAGCGACCTTCTTGCTGTGAGGCTATTGTGCTACCCACTACTCCACCGTGCTGCCCATCCTGCAGATTAACAATGAAACTATTAATGATAGCAACTAAACATTCCCAATTTTACCTATAATGTATGTTCATCTCTAAAAATTAAATAATTAAAACGTAATTAATTTGCATACATAATTGTGAAATATAATATGAGAATGGAATATTACTATATTATAACACACAAACATATTTGCATGCAAACACACACACACATATTTATTTTTGTTTTATCTTTTATTTTTTATTAATGTATAAATATACATTTTTTTATAAACAATTAGTCCTGAGAGCATAGTTTAATATGTTATAAATAACTAAAACATAAGTTAATAATGTTCTAACTTAATTTTATAAGTTATGCAAGTAGTTTTAGGTCAGTTAAACATAATTTAAACTGGACTTAATTTAAGTTCAATTGACTGATAGGGTTAATATGATTCAGCTTACTGGCAACCCGGATTTCTTTTACAGTGTATATACACATTTATTGTATGCATTTGAAATTTCATGAGACAGCATCTGTTTAGTTGAAAATACAGTAATTTAATTATTTATTAAAATCTTGGAAGACATGAAAAAGAAATATTTTGTTTTACTCTGCTTAATGATGAATAAAATAAAACAAAATAAAATAAAATACTCACTACTGTGCAACTGTGAAAATCACAGTGACTCTTTAAAATGCTTCAATCCTTTGAATTTTTCAACATTGATTTGTGACATAATTATGCGATTTCATGTTTGTGCAAATAAGATACGCTGACAGTTTTGTCATACCACTTTCTCTGAGATGTTGAAAATTTGTCATGAGGTGATAAAATGAACATTGATTAATTTGTTTAATATCTTTTCTCCTGTGAGCATCAACAGCTCTCATCCACAATACAATACAGTAAGTGTTATACAGTAAGTGTTAATGGCTGCATGTCACATCCACCTGGGTTCATATGCTTATTTGTTTGGCACTCTGTCACTTTGAATTGCTGGCAAGTGGCACCAATGCACACTGGCATCATGCCCTCAGGGGTGTAATAGTTTCTCTCTCACTCCCTCTCTCTCTCTTTCGCTCACATCACAATTATCATGCCACAGCCACTCAGTGCTCAATGGAGGTCAGATCAGAATGACAGCTGTCACTACTTTCTGATTACCCCCACCTGGGAGAGAATTAAAGACAAATAAACCAGCGGTAAATGGTGTGTGCGTGTGTGTGTGTGTGTGTGTGTGTGTGTGTGTGTGTGTGTGTGTGTGTCTTGGCCTCTTGTTTCCTTCTATTTTCAACACATCACAGTCACTCCAGATGACTGTACACACTGGAGGTAAAGGGTAAAAATGTCATCACTTGAATCTCAACATAAGCCTTAGCTAACAACGCAACCATTTTAAGTAATGTCAGTATAACTACAGATTATCTTAGAAGATACATTTGTAATGACCATTTTAAGAAATATTATTTAAGATAAATAGAGACCCAAGCAGCATCAGAAGTGTTGACTTAGTTACAAACAAACAAACTCACGAATAAATGGTAATGTTGCTGAATGATGGTCGAGAATGGTAAAAAAAAAAAAAAAACACACACCATGGTCTAAGAAAGCACCACATACAAGCATACAATATTTAAATAGCTAGCCAAAGCTAAATAAATGGCAACAATTACACTTTGCAATAAGTTAGTCAATGTATTTACAAATATTTACATTCAAATTTAATCATTTAGCAGACGCTTTTGCCCAAAGCGGCTGACAATTGAGGAGGTATTTGTAACTTGATTGTGTTTAGAAAATTAAGTAAGAGTGCTAGAGCTTTTTTTTTTTTATTGGGTGGGAGAGAAGGAGGAGAGAATGAGGGTTTTGGATTTATTTGTTGGGGTATAGATGCTCTCAGTTTTTCGATGTCGTTTGAAGGACAACAGTGAATCCACAGTTTGTGTGCGAATGGGAAGATCATTCCACCTGTGTGCAACACTGAATGAAATCATCATAATCATGTTAATCATTGTTTTAATCATAGTTCAGAATTTATTTAGGTAATATTAAAAGATGTGCTTGTTAACATTAGTTAATGCACTGTGAGTACACAAGAATTAACCATGAACAACACTATATACTAATAATACAATTATTAGTATACTTAGTTTTATATTTCATCAAATAAAATGAAATAATATGAAGCAAACTTAACTGTTTTGTTTCGAATCTAGCACCACTTTTTAAATAAGATGTCAGAAGCCCTGATTTCTTTCTCTTTAAATCTTTGTAATATTTTACCTCATACGTTTTATTTATTACGTTGCCACCCTGGATTCACATTACCCTCTACAACCCAGTTCATTCTAACCCAGACCAAACATCAAACCATTCAGCATCAGCTCTCTTAGGTTAGTCCATTGAAACATTGAATGGTGATTTCACCAGGAATGGGGTTTACATGTGTCTCGTTACTTAGCATGCGAGGCAGCATATCATGCCATGATGACTTTTAACCCCAGAGGAGGGAACTTGACGGCAGACCTCGGGGGAGAGCTGCATGGTAATGGTAATTTCGTTGTGAAATGTAGTCCCTGGTAGAAAGGTCAAGGTATCAGCATAAGCCCCCTTGAGCCAGGCTTAAGGCCTTTTTGGGACTGCCGCTACAAGACTGACCCCCATGCTCCTCTGCAGATCCCCCAGATATTCCTACACCTTCCTGCCCAACAAAGACCCCTCTTCCAACAGAGCATTTTGGGTGCAGGTTTAGAGTCAGAGCCTAGTTTCAGTTTGGTTCGTTTGACACCAAAACCACCAACGCTGAACCTAGGAAATTGATTCAAGTAGCACCAAAACAGTGCTGGTCTAGAAGTAATACTGCATTCCACCCAAAACAGATCTAAGAATTTCATCTATGAAATGTCCCACTTCCAACTTCAATTCATAGCCAACAAATGGTGGTCATTAGTCCCTTTCACACAAAAATACCAGTAAATATTCTTAAAGGGCACATATTTACCTCTTTTTCATGATTTAATGTAAGTATTTTGTGTCTCCAGAATGTGTCTAAGTTTCAGCTCAAAATACCCATCAGTTTTTTTATTATAAATTTTTGGAATTTTGAGATGTTAATACATTGTAACTTTTTTTGTTGCCTGTGCCTTTAATGCAAATGAGCACCTACCATTCCCACGTGTGTAAGACCATAGCCTTCACGTATTTGAACAGCACAGTGATAGACAAGAATGAAGCAGATCATTTCAGTGGGTGGGGAAACCTCGCTCTTATGTCTTGTTGCAGTGGGCCTCAAAATGGGAGGGATTTGGATCCCATTTTAACGTCAGGAAATACCTCCAGCTTAAAAACAAATCGAAACAAAAAACAGTTACATTTACAAATATGACTTTACAGAGGTTTATGTGCAGAGGTAGACAATTATGTGACATATGACATATAATGTGAACAGAACACTTCTGCATGCTGGAGAGGCATGCTTGAGTATGTTCTGCAGCTTGTAAGACTGTATTTGTACATTGTATTTTGAAATTTAAAATCTAACCATTTAGATTTCCTGTTTCTCCAGTTCCTCTGTTTCCTATTGCTCTCCTGCCGAGTGTAGCTCTAGCTCGGCTCGTCTGCTGCTAAGTTCAGTTTTTATTTTAAATTTGATTGCTAGACGTCATAATCAAACTCTGCTGATGCTAACATATTTCAATAATCCATCTGCAAGTAGCTCATCTTTGGCCTGTTTTCTCTGCCCTAAATAACTGTTTACAATCCCATATCAAGACTATTAAACTCTGTCGGTCAAGTTAATTACTAGCTCTTTAATTTTAAATCTCTTCCACGGTCACAGCAAATCAGTTTACGTGTAAACAGCTCACTGTTGTACTTATTATTCAGACTCTGGCTTGCTTTCTTGCTCTCATTTCCGGTTTGCTTGGTGATTCGTGCCTGTTTACTCTTACGTGCATCGTAGTTTATCTACTTACTTGTGCCTGAATGCATCCTTTTTATTGTATGTGTGTATTTCATCCAGATTTTGATCGCGCTTATCCCTCTATTTATTTATTTATTTATTTATTTAATTTTCTAGTTTGCTAGCTTTCGTCTATTCTCTCACATGCGTCGTCCAGTTTAGTTATATTTTCCACCGATTTCCACCCTTTATATTACATTGTAAATCGCTTTGTGCGGGTGCTCTTCTCTCTCCCTCTCAAGCTCTCTCCCTCTCTCTTCATTGACTACTGCTGATTTTACACATACTCATCTGCTCCTGTTAACTCAATACACTGCTGTGGTAAGTCAGAATTTACTTCAACTCACAGTGAGTGAAAATGGCTTCTCCTGCTCTTGTCACATGGATTTCATGTCACATGATTGGTCTATCTCTGTCAGCCTAACTATTTCCCTACATTTATCACATGTGAAGCCCTCCTTGCTGACAGAGAAGATCTCAGAATTAGGGACACACATCCAAAATTTAATTGAGGATAGTAAGAGTATTAGGTCTCTAGAAAAAGATTTGGATGTGACTAGTCTAGCATGCCATTCACATCGTTCGGCTCATGTTGTTGCATCTTTGCAGAGAGACGGCTGGGTCACTGTGAGAGAATCTAGAGGTGTCTGTTTCAACATCAAACTGGTTTAGCCCCCTCGATGCACCCACTGAGAAACCTGATGAAAGTGCCCTTGTGATTGGCAACTCTGTAGTACGGAACATACAAATAGAGACACCAGCCACCATAGTCAAATGTCTGCTGGGAGGCAGAGCGCCTGACATCATGTCAAATTTTAAAGTACTGGCTAAATCTAAACGAAAGTTCAATATGATTGTTATACACGTCGGTGCTAATGATGTTCGACTACGCCAGTTGGAGATCACTGAAAGTAATGTCAAAGAGGTGTGTGATCTTGCAAAGATGATGTCAGACACCCTAATATGCTCGGGTCCCCTGCCCGCTTATCGTGGTGACGAGTTTCACAGCAGACTCTCATCACTCAATGGCTGGATACCAAAATGGTGCCCACTGGATAACATAGGTTTTAGATAAAAAGTCTTAAAATTCAAACAACTTATAAAAAAAGCATCCCATATTGTAAATAAGTTGTCAATTAATAAGAATATGTCAATAACTCAATTTTGACAAAAAAGTCAGATAAAACCTTATAATTCTAAGGTGACATCCTCTTCAAAGGGTATTCCCTCAGGAAGGCTCAAGCTGGGATACCTCCCCCTGGGAGGACTCTGCAGAAAGGAGAAACCAAGAAACAAGTCAGTGGGTCCTAACTTGACTTGCTTTTTGGTGTTTTTTTTTTTTTTGTGGTTTTGTTGCCTATTGTTCACTCATTTATTTGACAACAAATATAGGGGAAAGGACAGAAAGGTCTATGGGACTACTTACTTTGTTGTTCTCAAATTCCCTGTTTTATCTTTAAAGAAAAATTAATTTCTGATTGGTGTGGATCACTAATCTGAAAACCACAACACATAGATGATTATGCTAAATTCTGTGGCCCAAATGCCCTCGAGATAATATATAGGTGGTTTAGAGCACAAAGATGAACTTGACCCCTCACAACCCTAACATAATCAGCAACTAGAGAAGGGAACTTGCTCACAGTCTAGCCTTACCGGAGAAGGGAACTTGCTTGCAGCCTTAACCATTTAGAAGTACTTGTCCTGACCTGCTACATCTTTAACACCCAACTGGAGGAGGGAACTTGCTTGCAGACTATTCTTACCAAAAGCGCATGGAAGTTGTTGTAATAATAATCATTATTATTTAATGCATATTATTTTGCACTCGGAGGAGGTAACTAGCGTGCATTTTGTTCCTACCTGAAGTGCTTGGAAGTCATAATATTAATTATTATTATTCATTTAAAACTCTAACCATGACCCTAACCTTAACCCTAATACTAACCCCAGCCCTAGCTCTAGCCCTAACCCTAAATTTAAAAATAATCCAAACCATGACCCTGACCATCTCCCCTACCCTTGCCCTAACCCTTGTCCTTACCCTAGCCCTAACCCTAATTCTAGACATAGCTCTAACCTTAACCCTAACTCGAACCCTACCCCTGCCATTAAAACTAAACATAACCATAACCCTAATCCTAATCCTTTTCCTAATTCTGGCCATAGCTCTAACCTTAACCCCAACTTTAGTCCTAAACCTAGATATAACCTTAACTCTAATCCTAGCCCTAA
>CAIGQQ010030532.1:281430-294307 GCA_903798035.1 Danio albolineatus | reverse complement strand
TTTAGTCCTAAACCTAGATATAACCTTAACTCTAATCCTAGCCCTAAACATAATCCAAACCCTAACACAAACTCTTAACGTTAACATAAACCCAAATCTAGCCCTAACCCTAGCTCTAACTCTAATCCTAACCCTTGCCCTAACCCTACCCATAACTCTAAACCTAATCCTAACTCTAGCCCTAACCCTAACCATAGACTTTGACCTAACCTTAAACTTAACCCTAGCCCTTACCCTAATCATAACCTAAACAATGTGTATCCCTAACCCTAACAGTAACATGACCCCGACTTTAGCCATAATCATAATCCTAGCTCTATCACTAGTCCTAACCCTTACCATAGATGAATTTGGCCATTGTGTAAATGCGCAGTATAGTTACGATCATATTGCCACATTAGATCGCTATGATAACAAAATATAAGCCTTCAGTAAATTTTTGAAGATAAATAATAAAAAATAACCCACCTGGAATAACTACAGTCAATCGTCTGATATCATATGAAGCATGAAATTAGGATGACATGTGCAGGTGCAGTATTGCTGTCCCATTTCTTAGGGGTAAATTTTAAGGCCCTTCCCCTCCAAACTTGGCTTTGAGGGCAAAGAGGAAGGGGTAGGGGTACAAAAATAGAATTGGGCCTAACTTTAACCTTAAACATAGTGTTACGGTGGGTGTGACGAAGACAACGGGAGGCGAGGATCCAAGTGCAGTAATGTTAATAGAAGTCAGTATGGCAACTTACAGGGCAAATCCAAATTCGTAGTCAAAACAGGCATGAGATCACAAGGGCTGGCGGCAGGCAAGAATAACAAGGCAAGGGCTAAGGTCAAAACATAGACTAACAGGAACAAAGAAACGCGTTGTATGGTCACTAACAGATCGCAATACTCAGCAACAGTGAGTATTACTGAGTGGCTTAAATAGAGAGTGTACTGAGTGGTGAGTGGCTTCAGCTGGGAGTCTCTAATCAGTGGTGACTTGGAGCAGGTGAGTGTGTGTGTTGCATGAGTGGAGATGTAGTCCTTAACATGGCTGATTTGTAGTTCATGTGTTACGGATTGGTCAGGCTCTCACGAACCCCAATCACGAAGATCACCATCACCTGCGTACTAACGAGCACACAGCTGCAACACATTCACGAGCACCAGATAAAAGCACAGCACTCTAGTCGCTCATTGTCCGGGCTCGTTCATGCGAAAGCGGACACTGAGCGACCACTCAGCGAAGTCATACTCAGCGAAACGAAACTTTGTACTTACCTATTCTCTGTGTCTTCCTCCTAGTCCTCCTGGTCCTCCCGAGTCGTCCTGTCTTCAAGTTCCTCATCGTCTGTATCATCCTCTGTCGTCTGTATCTGGTGTGTGCTGTCCATCCTCCTGTATTCCTGCTACCCAGTCACGGAGGAAAAGACCTGTCATCATTCCTGATCCTCCTGGCTATCCCTCATGTGCTCCTTTGTTGTCAAACAATAAATCTACTAACGTTTACTTACCTCTGTCTCCCGTCCGCTTCTTAACAGAAGCCCGGACCATAACAGCGACAACATGAGCACCCCCGATCACTTTCAAGAGCTGGTGGACCAGTTGAAGCGAATTCTACAACCACCAGCTCCACTTCCCAACGCACCACCAGCACCGAGCACTTCCGCATCCACAACTTCTTCTTCGGCCCTTCCTTCCAGTCCCATGGCCCGACCAGCGCCCTACTCAGGCGGGGCGGAGGAGTGCAATGGTTTTCTCTTAAAATGCTCACTCATATTTGAAATGCAACCTTCTCTGTATCCCACAGATAAATCGAAGATCGCCTATATCGTATCACTACTCTCTGGACCTGCACTAAAATGGGCCGAAACCATCTGGAACCAAGCCGGGCCGGTCATGAATTCCATCACTTCCTTCACGGAGTATTTCAAAGAGGTGTTTGGACGTTCTGATGGAGAGGTGGCCGCCGGAGAACAACTGTATCATCTAAGGCAAGGTACAATGTCTACACGGGATTATGCACTCCGGTTTCGAACTCTAGCGGCTGCGAGTGGATGGAATGAGAGATCGTTACTGACCACGTACCGGCTCGGCTTGGAACCCACGCTACGCATCCAGTTGGCCGCTCTAGATGATAATATGGGTCTGGAGAGGTTCATCCAACACTCTCTACGATGTTCCGATCGTCTTCGAACTTATCAACAGGACACAGTCTCCCCCTCGTCTGCACTCCTCCGATCGCCTGAGTCAAAACCCCCTCCAGAACCAGAGCCCATGATAATAGAGTCTGGAAGATTGACAGCAGCGGAACGACAGAGGAGGCTGACCCGGGGTCTGTGTCTATACTGCGGCATCAGCGGACACACCCGTATGGAGTGTCCCCTTCGTCCCATTCGGACTTCAGTGAGTGTATTTAGTACAAGTGTCGAACAATGTAATCCTCTTACTACCACTGTACAAATAACTACTGCCTCTGTTTCTCTCCATGTGACAGCCCTTATCGACTCCGGGTCAGCAGGGAATTTCATCTCCCAATCCCTCTGTCGTCAACTCCACCTCCGTACTGAAGCGTCCTCACACATCTATCAGATTCAACCGATAACACAGTGTGCTCGATCTTCAACCCGTATTCATCGTCAATGTGAAGACATCCTTCTTCAAGTGGGGTTGTTACATCAAGAAAGGATTCAGTTTCTGGTTCTGGAGGGTGCAAACATGGACATCATATTAGGACGCCCGTGGCTGGTGAAGCACGATCCCATCATCTCTTGGGGCACAGGAGAGATCAAGAAATGGGGAAGTGGATGTTCATCAGCCTGTTTTCCTAGTCTCCCTCTTCAAGGTCGGAACCCCATTTCCTTGTATGTGACGTCCGTCGAGAGTCCTCCTGAGCAGCAGTCCATCAACATTCCTAAGGAGTACAGATCCTTTCAAGATGTCTTCTGCCCCAAGAGAGCTTCCCAGCTACCTCCGCATCGGCCATGGGACTGTGCAATCGACCTAGTTCCAGATGCCCAGTTGCCTAGAGGTAGGATCTACCCGCTCTCGCTTCCGGAGAATCAGGCCATGGAAGATTACATAAGGGAGGCTCTGAGTCAGGGGTATATACGTCACTCCAAATCACCAGCGGCTTCCAGCTTCTTCTTTGTGGCCAAGAAGGACGGAGGGCTGCGACCGTGTATAGACTACCGCGTCCTGAACAACAGCACAGTAAAATACCGGTATCCCCTTCCTCTGGTACCAGCCGCTTTGGAGCAGCTCAGAGAAGCCAAGATCTTCACAAAATTGGACCTCCGCAGCGCGTATAACTTGATAAGAATACGTGAGGGGGAGCAGTGGAAGACGGCCTTCGTGACCCCTACTGGTCACTACGAATACCAAGTCATGCCCTACGGTCTGGTCAACGCCCCCTCCGTATTCCAGAACTTCATTCATGAAGTCCTCCGGGAGTTTCTCCACCGATGTGTGATCGTGTACATAGATGACATCCTCATCTACTCCCGGAGTGAGGCCGAACATCGCCACCACGTTGCGGAGGTCCTACAAACATTGAGAGAGAACCAACTCTACCTCAAAGCGGAGAAATGCTCCTTCCATCAAGAGTCAGTTCAGTTCTTGGGATATCTAATTGATCAAACTGGTATCAGGATGGATAAGAGGAAGATTGAGGCTGTTCTGTCCTGGTCAGAACCCACGACCATTAAAGAACTCCAGAGGTTTCTTGGGTTTGCCAATTTTTATCGGAGGTTTATCAAGGATTACAGCAGTATTACAGCACCTCTCACCAATCTCCTTAAGGATAAACCCAAGAGACTGGTATGGTCCAATGAAGCAGCCGCAGCCTTCCGTCTTCTCAAGAAGGAGTTCACAAGGGCCCCACTCCTGACTCATCCTGACCCTAATCTTCCTTTCGTGGTGGAAGTGGACGCATCCACCACCGGCGTCGGGGCAGTTCTATCCCAACATCATGATACACCGCCCTGACTGCATCCCTGTGCCTATTTCTCTCGGAAGCTGAGCCCGGCGGAGCAGAATTACAGCATAGGAGACAGGGAACTTCTAGCGATCAAGCTAGCACTGGAGGAGTGGCGACACTGGTTGGAGGGAGCTCAACACCCGTTCCAGGTGATCACCGACCATAAAAACCTCCAATATCTCAAGGAAGCCAAGAGGCTATGTCCACGTCAAGCCAGATGGTCTCTCTTCTTCTCACGCTTTGATTTCTCCATATCATATCGTCCAGGACCCAAGAACCTTAGAGCAGACGCTCTTTCCCGTTTGCACGAGCATCAAGATTACGAGGAACTTCCCACTAAGATCCTCCCTGAACACATCTCCGTCTGCCCGATCACCTGGAACACTCCCCCAGTCGTTGCCACTCTGGAGGTCCCTACTCCGCCGGGATGCCCTCCTCATCGGCAGTTCATACCACCTGAACAACGGGTAGATCTTATCCATTCCTTACATACCTCGCTAGGCACTGGACATCCAGGGATCAACAATACTCTCTCGCTATTGTCCCAACGATTCTGGTGGCCAAGTATGGCAAGGGATGTGAAGCGATATGTTCAGGGCTGTAAGGAATGTGCCCAGTCCAAGAGTCCACGTCACCTACCCGCTGGAAAGCTCCATCCCTTGCCGATTCCGAACCGTCCCTGGTCACACCTAGGAGTGGACTTCATAACTGACCTTCCCTCGTCAGAAGGTAACACCTGCATTCTGGTCATTGTTGATAGATTCTCGAAGTTTGTAAGATTAATCCCTCTGAAAGGTCTTCCCACAGCCTTTGAAACCGCAGATAACATCTTCAATCAAGTCTTCAGGTCTTTTGGTATCCCCGAGGATATCGTGTCGGACAGAGGTCCCCAGTTTATCTCCCGACTATGGAAAGCCTTCTTCAAGCTCCTAGGTGTGGCCGTCAGCCTCTCTTCAGGATATCACCCCCAGACCAACGGGCAAACAGAGAGGAAGATTCAGGAGGTGGGACGGTTCTTGAGGACCTTCTGCAGTGGTCACCAGAACTCCTGGAGCCAGTATTTGGGCTGGGCAGAGTATGCCCAAAATTCACTGCGGCAACCCACCACCGGACTCACGCCATTCCAGTGCGTACTGGGCTTTCAACCACCGCTCTTTCCCTGGGATGGCGAACCATCTGATGTCCCCGCAGTGGATCACTGGTTCCGGGAGAGCGAGAGAGTCTGGGACGAGGCACACCAACATCTGCAGAGGGCAGTTCGCAGAAGTAAAGTAGTCACCGATAGGAGGAGGTCTGAAGAACCCAGATACACACCCGGACAAAAGGTGTGGCTATCTACCCGGGACATCCGTATGCGACTGCCCTCTCGCAAGTTAAGTCCCCGATTTGTTGGTCCCTTTACCATCGTGGAACAGGTCAACCCCGTCACCTATAAATTACAGTTACCCTCACAATACCGCATTCACCCTACCTTCCACGTCTCACTATTGAAGCCTTATCACGACCCTGTTCTTCCCTCCACAGAGCCTGACCACGAAGAGGAACCCCCTCCTCCACTGCTCCTGGAAGAAGGAGCTGTTTACGCAGTGCAGGAGATCTTACGTTCCCGACGTCGTGGTGGCCAGTTAGAGTACCTGGTGGACTGGGAGGGTTACGGTCCCGAAGAAAGAACATGGGTTCCCAGAGCTGATATTCTCGATCCTAGTCTCATGGCGGAATTCCATGAGAACCACCCTGAATTCCCAGCACCTCGAGGCAGAGGAAGACCACCACAGCGTCGGCGGTTTAGGCCCTCGGGAGCGGGCCCTGGGGAGGGGGGTACTGTTACGGATTGGTCAGGCTCTCACGAACCCCAATCACGAAGATCACCATCACCTGCGTACTAACGAGCACACAGCTGCAACACATTCACGAGCACCAGATAAAAGCACAGCACTCTAGTCGCTCATTGTCCGGGCTCGTTCATGCGAAAGCGGACACTGAGCGACCACTCAGCGTAGTCATACTCAGCGAAAACAAACTTTGTACTTACCTATTCTCTGTGTCTTCCTCCTAGTCCTCCTGGTCCTCCCGAGTCGTCCTGTCTTCAAGTTCCTCATCGTCTGTATCATCCTCTGTCGTCTGTATCTGGTGTGTGCTGTCCATCCTCCTGTATTCCTGCTACCCAGTCACGGAGGAAAAGACCCGTCATCATTCCTGATCCTCCTGGCTATCCCTCATGTGCTCCTTTGTTGTCAAACAATAAATCTACTAACGTTTACTTACCTCTGTCTCCCGTCCGCTTCTTAACATCATGGAAGTAAGTGTGAACCAGCGATCTCTGATAGAGGAGAGATCGCTGGTGATCGTGACACATAGCTCTAGCCCAGCGCCTAATGTTAAACCTAGCCATAGTCCTAGCTCTAACCCTAACACTAGCCATAGCACTTTCCCAAACCCCCACCATAACCCTAGTCCTAACACTGCCCCTTGGCCTAGCCCTAACCCTATCCATAGCTTTAACCTAACTCTAGCCCTAGTCTTAAGCCTAAGCCTAAGCCTATCTGTAAAGCTAACCTTAACCCTAACCCTAAACATAGCTCTATTCCTAACCCTAATTATAGCCCTAACCATAACCCTAGTCCTAACTCTAACCATATGGTCTTGGTAAGGATGATATCTGAATGGTGTTGTGTTCGACTTTAGGGGTGAAGTTTGGTGGAAGCTTGGTGCAATTTTGGATGGATCCGCCAGATGGAACCCTGACTTGATCTCTTGAACTTAAACCATGTATCGTGGTTTGGGGGAGAGGGATCAGGGATGCCTTAAAAGGTCTTTGGAGGGGCTTCGGCTCTTCCATTGCATGACTGTTGGATCAGGGCTTTACATCCTCAAGCGATAAGGTTTGAGCAAGACCGTCTTTGGACTCTTCTTGAGTACCCTGCGTAACCTTGCGGTGTTAACAAAGGGGTGCTTGAGGAGAGTTGGGTAAGTATAACAGCCTCCCTGGGTCCACTTAGACAGCATGCAAAGTAGGTGGCCGTTGCTTGTAGGCCTTAAATCAAGCCCTATTTTCTACAGATGACTAGCATCATCCACACAACAGGACATTCCATCACAACACATTGGATATAGACTTTTTTATTGTATTATTATTATTTTTTTAGGGAATTTGTACAGGGACCCAACAGCAGTAAAAATTGAGGAGATTTCAGAGGGTGTCAACATGGGTAGTAACTGAATCCCTACCCACCATAGAATCAAGAAGCAAGCAGTGGGACCTCACCAACATTATGGATTTAAAGGATTTCTTGGTTATCTTCGTTGTCATTGATCTTGCCATTGTTTTCATTGCTGTCACCATCTTCATCACACTTGTCGTTGTGGCAGTTTATCAACATCAACCTATTACAGTTAATACATTGTTCCACCACTAATATAGGGTCCATACCCAATACATAAAATTATAATATTTTGATATTTGTTTGGCATATTAAATTATTATTATTATTATTATTATTATTCATTCATTCATTCATTTTCCTTTCGGCTTAGTCCCTTTATTAATCCGGGGTCGCCACAGCGGAATGAACTGCCAACTTATCCAGCATTTGTTTTACGCAGCGGATGCCCTTCCAGCCACAACCCATCTCTGGGAAACATCCATACATTCTCCTTCACACACATACACTATGGACAATTTAGCTTACCCAATTCACCTGTACCGCATGTCTTTGGACTGTGGGGGAAACCGGAGCACCCGGAGGAAACCCACGCAACCACGGGGAGAACATGCAAACTCCACACAGAAATGCCAACTGGCCCAGCCGGGGATTGAACCAGCGACCTTCTTGCTGTGAGGCGAACGTGCTACCCACTAGGCCACTGTGGCGCCTATTATTATTATTATTATTATTATTATTATTATTATTATTATTATTATAATGCCAGTGCATTTCTTCTGTCTTCTGTCTTGCAGATGCTGAAACATGAGAGAGTCGTTGTAACGAACCCTAACCCTAGCCCTAGACCTAACCCTAACCCTAGTTCTATCCCTAACAGTAAATATAACCTTAGCCTGAACCATAACCCTAGTCGAAAACCTAACCTTAAACCCTAACCTTAACCTTAGTTCAGAATTACTAATCCTAATTCTTTTATAATTTTCCCTAATTTTCTTGAACAAAGAGAATATTTAACAATTTTTAAATTACTGATTTATTCTATCTTTGCCATGGTGACAGTACATATAATTTTACTAGATATGTTTCAAGATACTAGTATTCAGCTTTTAGCCGTGTGTACTATTCAATTTGACTACCTTTTGTTAAAGTATGTTAAGGTATATCAAGTGTGCAAAGGTCTCGCTCACACACTGATGAAAACACACATAGATACACACACACAGACCCAGGGTGTAACAGTGCTGTCTCACTCTTGTCTTGTAATGAGTGTGTAGGCTCAACACCAGCAGATGGGAGAAATGCCACCGTTGCAGAGCGTGTCACTCAGCTGTGATAAGATGTATTAGAGAGGAACCGCTCCTTAAATCA
Organism: Danio albolineatus; assembly: GCA_903798035.1. NCBI lineage: Eukaryota > Metazoa > Chordata > Actinopteri > Cypriniformes > Danionidae > Danio > Danio albolineatus. Next base: position 285,814 of record CAIGQQ010030532.1, on the reverse strand, counting down.
TGAGAGTATAAGCATATGTTGTTTGTGCTACTTTGTTTGCTTCTGGCTGGATTTTTTTTTCTGCCTGTTTTATTTGTGAACTTGCTGTGATGTGGCGGGTCTTCAACAGCTGGCTCAGTCAAAGATGTTTAATCTGGGTAAATTTATGGGAAAAAAGAATCAGATCTGCAGAAGAAACATTGAAAATTACTAAAAGAGCCATGAAGTGACTTGACATGAAGTGAAGAGAGTAACAACTAAAGATAGTCAAAAAAGAAAAGCTGTTTGTTTATGTTCACTGCCCACATGATTTGTCATAAACTGAGCTCTGAATGAAATTTTGTAAGGGGCATAGAAACAATGTTTATATATCTCTTTTTCTTTTTCTTTGTTTTGCAAAAAACAACAAAATACTGTGATTAAAACAATACTTTTTTTTCTGAAATAGTTGATAGCCTTCTAATAATTCACAAAGCAGATAGATACCTTCGAATTATAAGGTTCTATCTGCATTCTCAATGATTTTGAGATATGGAGCTTCAAAGTTTTTGTATTCCATAGCAAACAATGTGTGTAACATTTGTTTTTTAAATAAAAAAAGTCTTAAAATGTAAACAACTTTTAAAACAAACATCCCACAATGTAAATAAGTTGTCAATTAATAAGAAGGTCGCTGGTTCGAGCCCTGGCTGGGTCAGTTGGCATTTCTGTGTGGAGTTTGCATGTTCTCCCCGTGGTTGCGGGGGTTTCCTCCGGGTGCTCCGGTTTCCCCCACAAGTCCAAAGACATGCGGTATAGGTGAATTGGGTAGGCTAAATTGTCCGTATAGTGTATGAGTGTGAATGTGTGTGTGTGGATGTTTCCCAGGGATGGGTTGTGGCTGGAAGGGCATCCGCTGCGTAAAAATATGCTGGATAAGTTGGCGGTTGATTCCGCTGTGGCGACCCCGGATTAATAAAGGGACTTAGCCGACAAGAAAATGAATGAATGAATAAATTCTAACGAGATGTTCACACATGTGTCTATATTTTCTATCACAAGGAGGCTAAATAAATAAGCTTTCCATTGATGTATGGTTAGGATATGGTCAAGATACAACTAAATATCCTGTCTAAATATTGAGCCTTTAAAGTTGGCCAAATTAAGTTTTTAGCAATATTTGCACTAGGGAAGTTATACAATTAATTGTACAAAATGAATGGCTGTTGGCACAAAGCAAAAATGATAAATGCATAATGCATTTATTGTTATTGTCAAAATTATACCCATGAAACATAAGACTTATGATTAATACACACACAACTATTACAAAAGACAAACATGTTTTTGTCTATTCTGCATAGGGTTTGGACGCTTATGAGCAGAACTTTAAAGTCAGCATGAAATGGAAGTTAAGTTAGTGTTTTTTTTTTTTTTTGGCCTATTATGATGTACATCCAATTGAAAATCAGGTTTTTGAAATCAGAATAAAAAGAAGGATGGTACATGATTTTGTCCTTTTGAGAATCAATTGTAATGTTGGATGATGGGCATTGTTAATAAAATGGAGGAAGGATTGAATGCTAGTTGAATTTTCACAAAACAGAGAAGTGCATTTTTTAATAAGCATTATCATTTACATATAAAGAAGAAAGTGGATTTTTTTTATATCGTCAAGTCAATGGTAAGTACGCCTGATTACTCTACCTGTACTGATGTTTGAAAAGAATTCTAGCATGACTTTTGAACTGGTTGATTAAAAATAACAGTTAATAAGTAAATTATTATTAATTTTGCAGCAGCAGCAGATTCAGTTGCATGAATACAATCGGTCCACTGCATTTAACATCATGTTGTCACACCTGCAAACTGCTTATTGATTACTCTGCGCAACAGAATGCCTGGGTGTCTCAATAGAAGGAGAGTTGGAAAGATACAAGGGAGGGGCAATGACAGGAAGAGATAACTATTAATTTCCCCTCAATCGCTCCATTAGTTAATCATTTCTACTTGAAGGGAGCAGCACTGTATAACAAGAGCTTTAATTACAGAGAAACATATGTGCCCCTATTTGGCAAGAGCCACTCAGAGAAAGAGAGAGAGAAAGTGAAAGAGGGGCACAGAGACATTGTGATATTTTACAGTGAAGTGCCATTTAAAAGCTGTAAAGTTGGGAGGCTGGGCCCATCTAAACTGTGTTTTCATAATAAAAACAGTGTCAGGGCTAATTTCCCCCACAGACAGTGTTTAACAATGAGCGATGCAGCAGGTTTCAGAAGCCTGCCACGAAACATGATCCCAGGAGCATTAAGCATATTTTCAAACATGTGGGAATGCTTTCGTTCCGACATAAAAGCTGACTTATTCCCAAGTGGGAAGTCTAGCTACCTTCAAATAATGTTCATTTTGACAACTCTCTGCACTGTTTTGTCCAGAATTAACCTTGAAACAACCCCACATCTTTGAAGCTTGGGCTCTGGTGAGAAGAAAACGCCTGGATGAGGTCAATAATGCTGACGATCATGGCTGCGTTATTGAAAAATGGCCCGTGAGCTTCAATTTTGACCCCGGTGAGGTGATTGCCACAAAGTGTGAAGGGATTTGAACTCTACTTGAACCTTGGCTATTAAGTGGAGAAAGAATGGGCACATTAGAGCAGTGTGTACATTGTAATCATTACAATCATGGAGCCACGGTGGCTATAGTGTACGACAAGGGGTTGCCAAAGAGTTCAATACAGAAACTGCACATGTAGCGTGCAAAAGAGCAGCTCATCTACAAAATGCCTATCAAAACATCCAGGAAGCATTCGATAAAGCAGGCAAGATGGAATGAAACACACCGCGGTAAAGAAAATATTGATGACCTGAGGATCAATGGGACACTTCTAATGGATGGCGATGGATTGTGCAGTTTAATATTACACCTGGCAGGTTGAGCATTACAATATCTCCTCCGAATAAATGTTAACCTATAATCCCTCCACTAAGAACACCTGCTTTGTTTGTCCTGGCAGCCATCGATTGCACTTTATTGAATGCTCAAACACAGTGCACCTAGATTGATCACCACTAATTAAACACTCTCAGAATGTTCCCTTTCATGTTTCACACCGCACCCATTCATATCCGAATGTTAATTTGCAAGGCATCTGATATGGGATGCTCTGCTTGGGTAACGCGATTCGATGTAATGTGCTTATTTTCCTCTTTTGATTTTGCTAGGGCAAATCAGTGGGCTTGACCTGTGCTCTCGACCTCTAACCCTTGACCCTGACACATCTGACCAGGCTCCACTCCAGGGGCATCAAATTAATACAAGGGCCACAGCTTGTTAATTGTCGAAAAGATTGGCTAACTGATTCATCTCCTCAGTCATGGCCAATGCTTTGGTTTGACCCCTCTGAGATCCCATAGGGCATCTGTAAGCAACCCCAGCTGCGCTCTCACCCATAGCCCATGTTTGCAGCGTAATTATTCAGTATCGGCCCCCTTATTAATCAAGTCAATGCTCCGCATTTTAAATGGAAATTGTGGGATTAATACAAGCATTCATTTTGTCTGGGTGGAATTGTGATGGCTTTAGCTCTGCTAATCAAATTGGAATAAAAAAGCAAGCTGAGAGGAGGGGATGATTGAATTAAGAGAGGCACTTGGGCCACCCACACACACACACACACACACACACACACACACACTTACACGTTAGGCTGCACGTCACAAGCAAGGTCCAATCCTAAACCACCAACATCCAGATACGGGGGATGCATGAAAATGATGAGAGCTTTTCATATTAAATTGTATATGTAGTTGCATGTTTATGGGTGTTGGCTTTAGTCCATTAATAATATGCATGTTATATACAGTAACAATCAATCTTTAAGCATGTTCTCATCCTCAAAAAAAAAAAAAAAGACCATATTTAAGTTTGTTCATTCAATCATTTGTTTATTTTTTTCGTCCCTTTATTCATTAGGGGTCGCCACAGCAGAATGAACCGCCAACTTATCCGGCATATGTTTTACACACCGCATGCTCTTCCAGCTTAACATCCATACACACTCATTCACTATGGACAATTTATCTTACCCACTTCACCTGTACCACATGCCTTTGGACTTGTGGGGCAAACCAGAGCACCCGGAAGAATCCCACACGAACACGGGGAAAACATGCAAGAATATCCATGATTCTCCACACAAGTGGATCAAAACCTTTCATAAGAGTTGTCCTAAAACTATAGAACAACACCCATTATTGCCCATTTCTTGGTCAATACAGGCAATATTTGTTTGTGCATTTTAAACAAAACAATTTTATTAAACTTTTTATGATAGATTAATTATAAATAACTGTTTGGTGACCTAAAATCATTAGGAATAGAAAGATAATACATACAATCAACCAACCAACCAACAAACAAATGA
>CAIGQQ010030532.1:223387-249012 GCA_903798035.1 Danio albolineatus | reverse complement strand
AATCAATCAATCAATCAATCAATCAATCAATCAATCAATCAATCAATTCAAAATGCTGAAATCAAACCTCCCAATAGTTTCTTGACTGCTGTCTGGTGAGTGTGAGATAAAATGCAAAGACTCTTGAGAGAAAAGTAGGCAGATTTCAAGCATTTACTATTTATTTTCCTTAAACTGTGGTATACAACAAATGCATAATTTACAGTAATCTCAAACAGTTATTAATGTAGAATAAAGCAAATGCTTAAATTTGATAGGGAATATTTGATTCTGTCACTAACTGTTGAATTTACACCATTTTTCTTTTTTTTTTTTTTTTGCTTTACCTCAAGATGTTAACCATAACTCAGACGCTAAATGGTATGATTAAAATAAAATTGTATGTATTTTCTAATCACATTATCACATTTCAATCTCAAAAATAAATGATAGTTTACTGAAACATCACAATAACAAAGTGGCGTACTGAAAACTATGTAAAAGGAAGCATACTGGATCGATGTCTTACAGTTTGCAACCAGAGGAAGTGATATCTCTTGGAGCATGCTTTTTCTATCTGCACTTTACATATTGTTATGGCTCGTTTGCATCGAAAGATGCAAAATGTATTTAGTTGTATTACTAAATTACAAATAATTTGGAAAATAGTTGTTTTATGCTTGTTGATTAAACATAGTTATCAGTAGCCAGGTTTGTGGTGAATAATTCATCTGTGCATGTCATTAAGAAAAGAAAATCTTTAATTGAAATCTAAAAACGCACTTCCTGTTTGTTGTCAGTTAATTTATCAGATGATGTGATTTTGAGGTAATGGGCATGGCTAACGCTGCTCCAACTGTCAGTTTTGACAACAAACAGAAATGGTGAGCAGGAGGTGCCTGTTAGGTTGTAATATCTCATCTGAAACCCCTTTTTCAATCCTTCTGAATGAAATGCCTACTTTACTCCGTTCATTCAGCCCGCTGTACAAAAACAAGCCACGCCCACTGTTTGCTCATTTAAAATTCAGCTTCTCTAGGAACTGCGTCACATTACGAAAAAGAAAAAAAAATGATCGCAGCTACCGGTTCACGGGGGCTTTAAGTTAATATTTTTATGGAAAAATTTCCCTACATATAAATATAAACATTTTCTTAGAGGTAACTTAATATAATTAAGTTTATTATTATTATTATTATTGTTATTATTATTATTATTATTATTATTATTATTATTATTATTATTATTTTATTATTATTATTTTATTATTTATTTTTTTTATCATTATTTTATTATCATTTTCCTTCAACACTGAAATGACTATTATTATTATGTTTATTATTATTTCTATTATAATTAAGTATTATTATTATTTTAACCTTTTCCAAGGAATCCTTCTATCTAGGAGACATAAATTGTACCCACAATTGTAGAACTACCCATGTGTAATATTCATACCCCAGCCTACTGTAATTTTAGCATTTTGCATTACAAATGTATATTTTTACAAGCATCTTCAGCTGAGGGCTTTTAAAAAGCTTGTTTGATCACAGTAAGCAGAAAATCATGAATGTTGCACAACTCTCATTCAGTTAAAGTCTTTTATCCAGTAATGTAACAAGTAGATGACTGATTAGACTATACATTACTAGACTGATGAAGGAGGTAGACTGTAATAAGTTGAGAGGATTTATTGAAATTGTGCATTCATTCTGTAAAGCTGCACTTGATCTGCATCTTTCCGGCTGCTTTATCATTTAGAGAATTCCTGGATATTAATGTCAGCAAAAATGGAGATGTAGCATTATAAATATAAACAAATAGGAAAATAATTGGCACTACACAAATTAATCTATAAATATGGTCTCTTTCACGGAAGATCTGTCTCACTCTCTCTATCATTTCATGGATTTACTGTATTCGTCCAGCATGAGAAAACTGCCTGTTAAGACTGCAATTGTGCAAATTCTGGAGGTGAAGTAAACTGTATTTAAATATGTGTTAGTAGTACATCAGATGACTTGAAGCAGCTGGCAAAGCTTTTGTAAAGCAAATTGCTTAGAACTGTATAAATACTACTGATAGAATGATAACATGCTTGTGATTGTGTTGTATTTACAGCATGAAATATTACTTCTAACTAAGGGTACAGTACATGTACACAACTGTAAACAGCAGGTATTTTTTTTGCACTTTGCATAGATGACAACTAAAATATAAATCTCTAATATATGAACTATCTGTATATAGGGATTACTATTCAGTAGTATGTTACACAACTCTAATTCACAAAATTTAATTCAATTCAATTCATCTTTATTTCTATAGCGCTTTTTTTAGTGTAGATTGTGTCAAAGCAGCTTAATATGGAAGTTATAGTAAATGGAAACTGTGTCAGTCCAGTTTTCAGTGTTGTAGTCCAGTTTCCAAACATTAGAGAGTCCAAACACTAAAGAGCAAATCCATCGATGAGCAGCTCTGCAAGTCTGAAACCAAGCAAGACAAGGGTGACAGTGGCAAGGAACAAAACTTCACCAATTGGCAAAAGTGAAGGGAAAAATCCTTGAGAAAAACCAGGCTCAGTATGGACATGACCATTTCTCCTCTGACCAAACTTCTTGTGCAAATGTTGGATAATATTTATATTCTCTTAAATAGTCTCATAATTAGAATTGATTTTACATCTTCTGCAACACATCCTAGCAGATAGTCAACTGCCATTCGATCATTCATTCATTCTCCTTCGGCTTCATCCCTTATTTGTCAGGGGAATGGACTGCCAACTGTTTTATGCAGCATATGTCCTTCCAGATGCAACCCAGTACTGGGAAACACCCAAACACTCTAACATTCACACACATACTCTACTTCCAATTTAGTTCATCCAATTCACTTATACAAAATGTCAAATCCCGGAGGAAACCCATGTGAACATGGGGAGAATATGCAAACTCCACACAGAAATGCCAACTGGCCTAGTCAGGACTCGAACCAGCAACCTTCTTGCTGTAAGGCAACAGTGCACAAAACCACAGAACCACCGTGCCGCTGCTCATCTACTATATACAAATGCAAAATAAAAATAAAATAAATAGACTTTTGTGTGCATATCTTGAATTGTCTATTCATTAATTTAATTACTTCATTGATTACTTCATTGATTACTTGCTTGCTTGATTGATTGATTGATTGATTGATTGATTGATTGATTGATTGATTGACTGCAGCCACGAAATGGCATACGGTTGACATTACAATGCTGCTTAAAATAATTATGCACTGCCATTTGTAAAAAAAATAGTAAAGACCTTTATTCCTGACAGCATGGTTTGGTTTATTAATTATAGTGTAATTTTAGATGGAACCGACATACTGACAAACTAAAGAAATGAACAATTTAAATATATATATATATATATTTTTTTTTTTTTCATTTATGACCAATAGTTAGACATAAACACACTGTAGACCCATAGAAAGCCGAATCATATAGTTTATTTCGAGAAAACCATGATCTTTGAGATTACATTTTAAAAGCTGATTATTATTATTGTTATTATTATTTTATTTTTTTGTTTGTTTTTTATTGTTTCTTCACATGGTTTGATAGCGCAACTGGCCAAAAGTAACAAAGCACTACACAACTGCTCAATGGCAGAGGGCAAAACAAATGACCTGCTTCATCTCAAGCATTATGTCCTTTTCCAGCACCCTTTAGTCCTTGAGCCTGAACTCAAAGCCCAAGTCGCCAGCAAACAACATTCCTCCAGGAGAGGCGAGCTCCCCTAACAAGAATCATTATGGTGTTGTAGGGAGCACGGGGTGACAGCTGGCCCTCTGCTCATGTGACCCTTGCCACTTTGTCGACTTAACATTGGTCACCGTGATCAAAGCCTGTGGACGACCAGCTGTGACCGCTAAGCTAAACACAGCCATTTCTCTGAATAGAAGTAGTGCATGAGCTTCTGTACCAGTGAAAGCATTAATGGGGGATAAAATATAGAAGGAAAAAAACAACAACAACAACCAAAGCCTCACTGCCTCTTCAAAACAATATAAGGTGTGCAGACCAAAAATTACCAGAAATTATGAGAATGAAATTGCTTTTCTTTATATCTTATTATTTATAAGCAATTATAAGAATGAAATAACTGAAGAGAAGTCTGGCCACTCTCAAAAAAAAATTCAACAAACAAAAGTAAAAATAAAAAAACAACACAAGTGGAATGAAATGATGATAAAGGCAAACATTGTGGTCACATATTGACCATTGTCCATACTAAGCTAACAGTTTTTGGGTTAACATATGATAAAAATGGGTACAAGGAGGTAAATGGGAGAAGAGCTGGAGTTGTAAACACATAAGTGATTGCTTTATTAGATACCAATTTAAAATTGTCATTCTCCTTCATTCACACACAAACCACTCACAAACTACTCCAATTAAAAACAACTAGCAAAATTTAGAGCGCTAACATATAAACCCACTTAAGAACAACGCTGCAGTTAAAGCAAAAACATACATCCACACAAGCTCATTGTGAGCAATGGGCAAGGGAAGCATTTTAATGTGGGAACGCCGAGGTCAGAGAGAGCACTCGGTGCAGCAGACAATTCCTCCCCCCACATCGGTTCCTCTCTTTTAAGTTCTGCCCTCCTTTCTGAACTCGTGTTCCAAAGAAAGCCTGCATATTTTACCACATGCACGGCTAAATATGCTGTTTGGTTTGCTGTATTCAGATCCCACCGCAAGGTTACCTCTCTGCCCTTACCTCTTTTTGTTCTTCAGACCACTGGCGAAACAGTGAAAGGTCTTGGCCGCATATAAACGAATTTCAAATGTCATGTCTTGCACGGCTAAAACGAAAGGAAATGCTCTCGCTGACTCGAGTCAATGAATTTGTCAAAATTTTATGATAATTCATTCAATTATTCCTCAGACATTTAAATGATAGTGGAGAAATAGACGAGCGTGGAGAGAGTGAAAGGGAGGGCCGCAGTAATAATCCCTCTCCTGATATTAGAGAGCCTCCAGAGGGGTTTTAAAAGCTCTGTATCTCTGTGTGGAGAGGACTAAAACTTCAGTCTGTCTCACAGAACAGCGTAAAGCCCTCCCTACACTCTCTGCCGCTCAATATGGGGGTCCACACACACCCACTTTTGGATACTAGAGATCCAAAAAAAGAAGAAAAAAAATCACCAGCCCACACATTTCAGCATCCTTCACCAGTCTCAAAGAGAACGACAGTAAAACTAGCCCGGTGCTCCTCGCTCTTCTCGCGACATCTGACCCCCCTCAGTCCCTCCTGCTCTGGGTCGAGTCGATGAGAAGCTAGAGGAAGGACCCCATGTCAGACCCCTGAGCGATTGTGCATCCAGCATGGCTAAGCTCCCCCTCTAGTGTTCGCATGTCTGTATTCCTCTAAGCAGCAAAAGCAGCCCTGAGTTTTTATGCTTGTTTCATGTTTGAACACCACACAGAAACGTGTTTGCATCTAGTTGTTATGCAGCTTTTGTCATGATGTTGTTATATCTGCCGGTGCTTTTAGTGACCTGATTGTTTGTATAATGTTTACAGAAAGTACAGTTGTGGCTGACTTGCAGTTACAGTGTACTTGCCTAAGAGAGTATTGGGTAAAGAAATGGTTTAGAGGTAGGTTTAGAGCTAAAATCTAGTTATCACCCAGCTATTGTCATTATTATAATAAACACTATAATTTTTGCATGTACAGTACACTCTCAGAAATAAAGATACAAAAGCTGTCACTGGGGCAGTGCCTTTTTAAGGATACATATTTGCCCAAAGAGTCCACAGTGGTACCTCAAAGGTACATATTAGTGCCCAAGTGTAACTAAAAAGTACCTTTGAGATACCATTATGGACACTTCAGGTACAAATATGTATCTTTTGAAAAGGTACTGCCCCAGTGACAGCTCTTGTACCTTTATTTCTGAGAATGTACTGTATAGTCACTTCAGCACATGATCTGGGTAATAATTAAATCTACACATAAACCCAACCTTTACCTATGGATTTTATTTAAATTTTAAGTACACATAATTAAGTACACTGTAAAATAAAGTAAAATCAAGAATGTTACACAATATTGTAAAGAGAGGCTTTGCAAAAAAAATAAAGGAATAATTAATAATAAAAAAAACACATCTCAATACATTCTACAAAACATTTTATTTTTAAGACAAACATAGACAGGGTTATATTAAATAAAACCCTAGCCCTTCCCAGATTTGCACTGACAGTTAAAAGTCCTAGTAATTTCTAAAATCATCCTTTCACCCCAAAATCAACACATTAGACTCCATATATTTATTATACTATGTATTAGTATGGATCACTATAAATATTTAGTAACAATTTAAAAGTCTGCTGTCATTTTTGATTCAAGAAATTGTTCATTCAAATGTAGTTGTTTACTCACCATCCACTTGTTCCAAGCCATTTAGAGTTTCTTTTTTTCTGTTAAACACGAATGACCAGTAACCACTGACTTGCATTGTATTTTTTTTTCACCTATTATGGATGCCATTGATTGTTAGATTTTGTGTTCAACAGAAAAAAGAAGCTATGGAACAACTTGAGTGTGAGAAAAGGGGGAGTAAATGCACAATTTAAAGCATATTGTTATTTTAAACGTTATATACATTAAACAATCCTGCAAATAATCCTTATAATGTGCATAACTTGACAGAAAACAAAATAATTTTTTTAAACATATTTAAATGTTGCCTAAAAAAATTTACATATTATATTTAAAAACACATAAAGAAACCCATTAACTCTAACATTCTAATCCATCAACTTTCAAATCTGACAATTTCTAATTGTCTTTCCTTACAGTGTGTTAAAATGATGGACACAAGCAGAAGGACAGAGGGGCGCTAGCCTGCGGGGGACGCTAATTATGCACTCTCTCTCCAAATTAACCAACTTTCACTGGGACCTGCCGCACTCGGAGGAAGGGTGGAAAGGAGGGAGAAAGGCAGAGCGCGCGCACACAAGAGTGAGAGAGAACGGTGAAGCCGAAAAACAGAAACAAAACAATAATCTTGTACTTTGCCTCTTGAAGGCGAGCCACAGTGCCTCTAATGTAGACAAGTCATTTTGTAGAAACCACTAACGCCCGCGGGGGACGGGGAACACATTGCGGGCCGCCTCATTTCAAAGATCTTTTGCAATCAGCGCCACAATGGAGGCCCTCATTTTATGCTGCTACATCATAAAAGTGCTCTTTTGTTACATTTCCATCCTTAAAAGGGCCTTAATCCCTTTCTTTTCAGGCAAGTCTATGGCAAATTCCACAGGGACATCCCATTCGCTGCAAGGGCTAGAGTGACCCACTCAGAAAGCAGCGTGCGAGGCTTTGAGCCTTTCTTCTCCTGCCACTCTCGTGAGAACATTAAATCGTACTTTTCATTCCCCTCACTGTGGGGGGACGCCCCTTAATGATGACAGAGAAAGAGAAATTCCTCCACTCGGGTCCTATGATACCATTCTGCTGTCAAGCGTCCGTCTCGGTGGACAGAGAATCAAACATGGCTTCCTGCAGGTGGAGTGGCGATGAAGGTCACGGCGCAGCTCAGAGAGGCAGCACTTCAGAGGAGTCGCCAGCTTTCTCACAGCAAATTAAGTCATCCGTGAAAACGCACGTCTCTTTAGCATTTAGCATAAATGTTTGGCTTGGTTAGTTTCATTTTTGCGCTTTTTTTTTTTTTGTTACACAACTTGTGTAAAAGTAAGCACACCCCCAATCATGATCCCTCGCATCTATAGCTCGCTCCTATTTTCTCTTTCTTTAATCTGGGTTTCTGTAAAATAGCTTTGGCTTTGCACGCCTTTTGTGTGGCTCTGTCTCAGAGGGGAGCCGATTAATCAGTTTAAAATTGAGCCGTGTACCTCCAGTCACTCAGTGCTCTACTCAGCCTGGCCACTCGATGTTGGGTGCTTCAATGAGAACATTGTACTTATATAAAACACTTGTCAGTCAAGCCTTAAACTGTACCCCCGTCACCATTCATCCATGCTTCTCACATTTTAAGTATCTTAGAGTGAATTGATAAGTATGCTCAGCAAATCTGTTTCCCCTGCTAAATATTTAATGTTTTGCAGCATATGCAAGAAACGCGTAAGCATAATACGATTCACACGCCATTCGTTGTATACCTTTCTAGAAATATCAGTATTGTAATTCTAGAAATATACTGCAGAAATAAACTGCATATTATATACTATCAAGCCCAAAATAATTAATACCCGTCAAATTATGATTTCAACCAGCAAGTTTTTTTTTTTCCTCCCCAAAACATAATAAGACAGTGTCAAGATAGACTCATTCGTAAATGTAGCCCTATATACATTTCTGGAGATTGCGAATTTTGTATCCAGAAGTCTGTATGTCTGCATTTTATCCTTAAAATGAATGATACGGGGTGGTATGATGCCATTCCTTTCCGTGCTTAATAATAATAAAAATTCCTTACATTTATATAGCACTTTTCAAGACACTCAATGTGCTTTTGACACAATGCCAGTGCCAATGCTGCTTATCCACCACCAGTGTGCAGCATCCACCTGGGTGGTGCGATGGCAGCCATATTGCACCAGACCGCACACCACACACCAGCTGATTGGTGGAGAGGAGACAGAGTGATGAAGCCAATTATTATATGGGCATGGTTAGGAGGCCATGATGGACGGAGGCCAATGGGCAGATCTGGCCAGGATGCCGGGGTTAAACCCCTACTCTTTTTTGAAGAACATCCTGGGATTTATAACGACCACAGAGAGTCGGGACCTCGGATTAACGTCTCATCCGAAAGGCGGCGTTCACTGAGCAGTATAGAGTCCCCTTCACTATACTGGGGCATTAGGACCCACACAGGCCGCAGGGTGAGTGCCCCCTGATGGCCTCACTAACTCCACTTCTGGCAACAACCCAGCTGTCCTATATGGTCTCCCATCCAGGTACTGACCGGGCGCAGCCCTGCTTAGCTTCAGTGGATGACCATGTCAGAGTTACAGAGAGATGCTGGTCAGACTTTTTCACCTGCCTAATTTCACCTGCCTAATTTCGGGCTTACCAGCTGACTGCTTACCTCAGTATGTATGGCTTTTCCACTGTTCCACTAACTGGTAGCTCGCCATGTACGTCTGCGGACTTGAGAGGCAAAGAGGAGTTCGAGTCCAGTGAAAAACAGTTAAACCAGAAAGCAGGTAAAACAAAAACAGAAGGAAAAAATAAAACAAACAAGGGTGTATACAACAGGGTGAGAGTGTGGTACAATCTGAAAATGTGCTTTTGATAACATTATTGGTTGGGTTTCGGGAAGAAAAAGGGCGGGTCTCTTGATCGGTCATTCAGTCAGTCTGTAAGTCAGCCAGTGGCCTCTGCTGGATTTAGGTGAGAACAGCAAGTGTGAATGGGGTGAGAGAAATATTTGGCACTCTCCAGAAATGTATATAGCGGTGTTTTTTCAGAATGAGCCGGGGATGCACAGTGTACAAGAGGTATCATTGTGGGGTATGGATAATTTTGGCTCTGACTGTTTTAATAAGTATTATCAAGTCATGTTTGTTCTAAAAAATTATTATGATGACAATTGAAATACATCGACATTTAGTACTAGGTTAAGTTCAATTGAGGTTGTTCTGTGAAAAACAGCATTATACGGTAACATGATGCACCTGAATTTACACCTTATTAATAATTACATATTTATTTGTCATCCGATATAACAAATGTTTCCCATTCTCCTGACGTTTTCATTAACTTTTTCGACATGTACATTCAATTAGAGCAAAACTAGGCATTTTGTGCATAAAAAAGGGCAGGGGATGTGGTGTCTGTGATTCTCTTTCTAAGCACACTACATTGTCTATTCAGGTCAGCGGCAGAGAGACCCGGATGTTAAGGGTGTAATGCGGTGGGATTTAGGCAGGTGAAAAAGTCTGCCAGTGTTCCTGCTGATAGCTGGATAGAGACCTCAACAACACATGCCAAGCTTTGGGAGCATTTTACCATGAGTGTCACTCCTTTGTAATGGATTTTCTGTCTCCAAGGGGTTAGCAGTGAGCAGAAGAGACAAGGAAATATGGTAGTATGTACTGTGTGAACAGAAATGCAATTTCCACATCTTCTTTTGTGATCCCAGGCTGGAAATTACAGTCATATGCGAGCCTTACAACACGCTCACATTAAATGCACTCACCCTTTGTGGTGTACAAGAACAAGTAGGGCTCAGCGACCTTGAACCAAACTTCATTCAGATGTATTGGAGATGCTGAGTACAGACATTGTTAATGTACTGAATACTTTAACTGATACAAGAACATTTCATTAACCATCCAGGACACATCAATCAATTCACAGCTAATTATTTTCCTCCACCCCCCACCCCCTTGCATTGCTTTTCACTCATACTTTTGTACTTTTGTGGCTTGCTAGTTCTGACTATAGTTTGAAGCCAGAGAGTGTTTGAGCATGTGTGTTTTCAATTTACACTGTGGTGTCAGTACAAATCATCTGCCATTTCTAACCACCTCATATCTGATGGATTATGAAGTGAAACATGGACAGTGTCCTGCGTGATTACGACACAACTAAACACAGAGGCTAGGAAAAGCATTTTTTCACCCCATACTATCTACTGTATGTACATAGCACATACTTCATGTACCGATATTAACCCAGGGTAAAATATATAAATGATTAAATTTGAGTAGATCTTCATTTTAATGATTAAACTTCAATTTGAAAAATCCCCAAATCAATTCTTAAAGGATTAGTTCTGCTAAAAATGAAAAATCTAATTGCTCACCCTCATGTTGCCTCAATCCCCTGAGACCTTAATTCATCTCCAGTACACAACGGATTATTCAAGATATTTTAAAATCAGTTTAAGAGCTCTGCCATCCTCCATAGACAGCAACAGTCCCAAGATGTTTAAAGTCCAGAAAAGGAACCAAAAACCTTCGATGTGACTTTAAAGGTTCAAATGTAATTATTTTTCTATGTCTCCTGCATCAGAACATGGTACACGTTTACTATGAGTAATATGCCTTTTGTATGTTGTGTCACTGACTAATATCATTATGTCATATTGCCCTTTGTAAACAAACACTTATTATCTGATTAAAGTCTTTTTTGGTGCACACAATTCATGGAGCTTTTTTGATAACAGTCCTGCAATCAAATGGAATGTTTTGACAATGTTTAGGTCCTTTTCTGGACTTTGAATGTCTCATGACCTCGCTTTCTGTGGATGATAAGGGAGCTCTCAGATTTAATTTAAGATATCTGAGTTTGCATTTTGAACAAGAACAAAGGTCTCAGGGGACTGGAAAACACCCAAATATTTGGGTGAGCTGCAATAATAGCTGTATCAAAGTCAGCATCTTCTAAAATTAAAGTCTATCATGTGAAAGTATTTTATGTTCTACAACAACTCAGATGTTTTTTAAAATGTTAACTATCGCTTCAGTTGTGTTTAAATGGACATTTCAGATCACAAATCCAATAGAGGGCATTGTGTAAATTTTTGTGAATCTAGAACAGGGGTGCTCAACCCTGCTCCTGGAGATTGACCTTCCTGCTAAGTTCAGCTTCTACCCTGATCAAACACACCTGAACCAATTAATTAGGACCTGAACAGCATTAGATAATTACAGACAGGTGTGTTTGATATGGGTTGCAACTGAAATCTGCAGGACGGTCGACAATAGTGGAAAAGTGGCTGCTGTGTTTACACCAGGGGTGAAAAAAAAAAAATCTCACCATAGCTAGTAACTCTGTGTATTGAATGTTGAGGGAGCATACTAATGCAAATGCATTTTACACGGTTAAAACAATTACATTTAAGCTATTTTAAACTTTTACAATGTAAGATGCAAAAGCTGAATCAGTTCAGTGTGTGTGCAAACAAACAAAGCATTGCTCAGACAGAAATTGTTGCTGTTGTTGTTGTTGTTGTTGTTGTTTTGCACATGACTACTAGACTTAAACAGTGTTCATTTCATGTACATCTTTGCTCACTTGTATTTATTTGTGCTATTGCTGTAAGGCTTTGTTATTTGTTATGATATTAACGGCAGTTTACGTGTTTTATGATGTTTTAAATTTATATCAGTTAGGCTATATAGTGTTTTTGCCTTTTTAGTCAGTTTGTTTTTGTTTTTGCACTGGTCCAAATATAATATGTGACTCCAAAGTGATCTGAGTCTTGTTATGCATTGCAGTGCTGTGTTGTTTTATACATAAAATTATAAACTATTATTAATAAATAAAATCATATGTAAATGTTGCAACATACACAACATTGCAGTTTTTACTGAATTTACTGAATTCTTGACGATACATACAGTAGCCATATTGACTACTCAAGAATTTAGACTGTTTAAAACTGGATGTGTAAAACTGTAGTTATTTTTTGCATGACGCCATAACAATGCAGTGTACATCTTTTAGCACTGTACTGTATGTGAACATTATACGTATAACTGAATATTATGCTTATTTGTTTCATATGTCATGTTTTATTTGTTTCATATGAAATGTTTTTCAGGCAAAACATCCCAAGCCCTCTTCTTAAAACAAGGATTCATAGAAAGCATTTGAAGTTTGGAAAGTTCTCAAACTTCATAAAATAGCAATTAATTTATAAAGACTCTAACACATATTTGTTATATACATATAAAATATAGTAAAATAGATAAGAGCTATTAAATATGTACAGCATTCAAGGCAACAAAAACAACAAGTGACATGGAAATAAACATGTATAAAAAAACACTTCTGGAACTTACAATTTAAAAGTAAGTTTTATCAAGACAGACATCTGGGACCGAATTCAAATAAGATCTATGTATGTTTGTAGCCTTGCGTTTGCGGCCGAGATCAAAAACCGGACCAAGGCCCTCGCATGGTCTACTGTACAAACTCAAACAGCAGCAGGACGTCAGGGAGTGTCCCTGGATGCAAAACAGACCCAGCGTGGAGAATAGGAAATGAAAGCTTAATCCCTCCAACCTTTGACTCGCCTTGGCCTCTTCCATTCAGCTATTCTATTCTCTGTTTCCTTATTCCCTATTCATCCCATCTCTTCTCCTCACTCCTCTAGGACAGAAAATAAAGAGGAAGAAGCAGAACTGTCTATGTTTACCCGTGTTATGATAGGCGCTAGCTGTAGCGGGTCAAATGAAGCGGCAGCCCCGATCCCTCTGCATTTTTATTTCCCAACAATTTATTAAGCAATTAAAATTCTCCTATTACGCTCTCTTTTATGCCGTCATTTTTTAAAGCGGAGTGAAATTATTACACCAAATCATAGCATAATTATCATAACATTACACTAATTCCCAAAGAAGTATTTAAATTATATGCTTGGTTGATTGCGAGATGAATTAGGAAACCGTTTTTCGTCGTGCCTCATCCAAGCCAAATATGGATTAGACCTCAAACCCAGAAAGCGGTACGGAAAGAGATGCTTCTTACCAGGGTCTTGTAGCGAAATCCATAAAAGGGTCAAGCAGCTGCAATAATAAGAAGAAAAGAGAATCATGCAGATGAAGTCGACGCTCAACAGATCTCCTCGTGATCTATCGAGGAAGAGATATCCGGTGGACTTCGCTACAAGGCTGGCATAGTTTTAATTGAATTTAATGCAGATTTGTAGTACACTGGGGGACAGTCTTTTTGTTAGCTGATTTCCCAAAAAAGGAAAATCCACTCATAAAAGCGGGTATTTTTAAATATCATAAGGTGATTAAGAAGTGTGGAGCTCACCAGAAAATCATTTTGGTAAAATTAGTCATCCGTTTAGGTGGATTTAGAGAAGCACACTTACACGTTTACTTAAAGGCGCGCAGGCACTAGCAAACACTTACATCCAAACCAATTACAAATAGGCTCTTTTTAGCTTAGTATTGCTTTTAATGGATGAGGCTAAGCCATATACGAGTCGCATAATGGAACGCCTGAGAGATCCATTGTGGGTTTTAGGTGCATTAATTGCATTCATTGTAAACGAATTAACTGTCGTGATTAAGAAGAATCTAAAGCACAACATACAGTACACCTCGAGATCACGTGGATGCATTGTTAGACCATATGATGAGCTGTGGCCTGGTTCTTTTAGCATGTGGCTGTATGGAAAAAAAAAATACAGAGAGGGAATTGAGAGCTGTTCAATGCTCAGTGGGCCTTCGTATTCACTTACACCCCCCATTGCTTATAGAATTGAACGGGGCTTTGATCCCCAGATCTAATTGTTTAGTGTTGCACAAATCAAATAAGTGGCTAGCGGATTGCTTATCGGAATAACTTCAAACAAGACCTCATTTTAGGAGGAAGAAAATGTGGGCGTATGTGTTATCAATTACGAAATCACACTGAGACAACATTATGAATTATGCTAATGAGCTTGATTAGGGGGGAAAAAAAACAACAACTCTTTAATATACAAAGATTGATGCACGCTAAAGTGGTTATCAGACTCTCAGGTAAGAACTGTCAAATCCAGCCATGGTCTCAATCCCAAGCCTTTCAGAATTTTACTTTCATCATGTCCTCGAGTGCAGCCGGCTCACAATGGAGTGTGTTTACGCCGGCGTATTGCAGCAAACAGCAAAAGATTGGTCTGTCTCCGCGCCTGGCTCATTGTGCAGACGTCAGTAAAGGGCTTTTTGTGCCATTGTCCGACGTGTCAGGCGGAATGAGAGGGGGTGTTAAGAGGTGCAAAGATGTGGGAGCACACCTGCTGAGCTGGCCCAAGCAAGCCCTCTTTCTCCCCCACTATTAATTTGTGTTGCTCGGAGAACTCCTTTTGTTGTCGCAGAGCTGTTGGTGGCTACATGTTTGAAGTGTCACAAGTGTCAGTCTTTATTACATTCAGCGCGAGGATGGCCAATGAGAGATAGCAAGAAGGACGGCGCACGAGAGAAATAAAGGCTAGTAATAATAGCTCCGCTCCAGACGAAGGAACCTAATGTGTCGTGAATTAAGAAAACTTGGCAAGGCTACCTGGGATCGTGATGTTCCAGCGATTTCAGTGCTGGAGGTTGTCACGCTAGCTAATGGCTGACTTTGAGGCTCAATTGTGGCACCATTTGTCAGCGATCATTACCAATGGACTAACATAATTCCCGACGCTGATTAAAATGTCTTGTAATTTAACAAAGACACAGGATGGATTAATCCACTGCTTACTAACGGAGCTGGGAAAATAATATGGCTGGAGAAAAAACAGGGCTCTATGATACTCTGGTCAGGCCAGTAGAAATAATTATTAGTTATATTAAGAGTAATAAGTTTTTTATTTGTCTTTTAATCTATTTTTCATGATTTAATTATTTATGCAATACCAATTGTCTTATTTAAAATTTCTTTAAAAATGATATCAATAAAACACCTAATTGACACAACATGATATTATAAAACAGTATAAGACCAAGCAAATTAAAGTCTAAACACATTGTATTAAAACACTGCACTGACAGCAGCTGACTCCATGCTTGATCTTTTCAAACTTGTCAAATATGTGGTCACACACCTTTCCCGTTTCATTCTTTTAATATAGATCCAGAATGGATTCAGGTTACTGAGCAGAAAATGCAGTGTCAAAATGGATTCGGGCCATAATGGCCACACTGCAAAAAATTTGCATGATGCTGGACCAGATTCAGTACAGAACTAGACCAGATCCAGAACAGAACTAAATCAAATCTGGACCAGATCCAGAACAGAACTGGACCAGATCTGGCACTGCACTGGACCATTTCCAGAACAGAACTGAACCAGATCTGGTCCGGATAAATAAAACAGTTCTGGGCCAGTATTGGCTTATTGTGCCAAAAGACACCGGGTCCTTTATTCAGGTCCTTTTGCACTTCGAATCATGGTTCTTTATAGATAGGCTAAAGGATTAGTTTACCTAAAAATAAAAATTACCTAATCATTCACTCTCCCTCTTTTGGTTTTTAACCTGACTTTAAAGCAGAGATGGGCCAAAGCACAAGGGCCAAAGCTGACCCATGGTAACCTTTGATTTGGATTTAGCCCGCAATCCCATCTGAGAAGAGAGGAAGAATAATGGGGATGGTTAGGAAATTGTGGTTTCAAATCTAATGTAACCTTTTGTTTGTTTGCTTTATTGTTAAAATAAAATAAACGTTTAACTAAATATTGTAAGTTAATTTAGCTTAAATTTTCATACTGTCACCTGATGGATAGAGGACAATGCAGAGACTTTACTTAGCAAATCAAGGCAAAGTCACATTCTGCTTGACTAGTGTATTCAGCATTGAACTCCACTCTTCACTGTTATGTTTTTATTGCAATCCGTTATAATTTTAAAAGTTATACTGCGTTAGTTAATACAATTTAAAGTAATGTTTTTAAAATTATTTTTAATATTAGTAAATCTATTAGGAAACTATGCCAACTTTAATGTAATACAGTTTTGTATATGGCGACACAGTGGCACAGTAGGTAGGGCTGTCGCCTCACAGCAAGAAGGTCGCTGGTTTGAGCCTCGGCTGGGTCAGTTGGCATTTCTGTGTGGAGTTTGCATGTTCTCCCTGTGTTCACGTAGGTTTCCTCTGGGTGCTCCGGTTTCCCCCACAAGTCCAAAGACATGCGGTACAGGTGAATTGGGTAAGCTACATTGTCTGTAGTGTGTGTGTGAATAAGAATGGATGGATGTTTTCCAGAGATAGGTTGCGGCTGGAAGGGCATCTGCTGTGTAAAACAAATGCTGGATAAGTTGGCGGTTCATTCCGCTGTAGCAACCATGTATTAATAAAGGGACTAAGCCGAAAAGAAAATGAATGAATGAATGAGTTTGGTATATTTACCTTTGGCCCATGACTCATAACAATATTTTTGGCCCTTTGTATGAAAACGTTTGGGCACCCCTGCTTTGAAGTTTCTTACTACTGCTGAACACAAAACAAGATATGTTGAGGATTGCTGTGATCCATCGACTTACTGAAACAAAAATTATACAGAAATCAATGGATGCAGCAACCAGCATATCTTTTTTTGTGTTCAACAGAAGAAAGAAACTCAAATTTTCATTTCTGGGTGAACTGTCCCTTTGAGAGTTCTGGTATTGTTACAAGTCATAGATCCCCAATATGCTACAATCTCAACCTTTTTTTTTCTTAGCAGTGTAGATTATTACAGATATTGGATAAACTGCAGTTTCCGTACAAATACAGGATGAGTAAAACTACCTCTATTGATTCCAATTTTCTGTGGTATTCAAAGACTGAAAACTGAGAGCTGAGATAGAAAAATATCCATAATTGCTCTCATCGGCACTTCATTTGGAGCGAGCAATATTGGGAGGGAAACCCGGCGTGACCTTTTGCTTATTTTAATTCCCCAGCAATAAGGCCACGCAGAGATGATCACTGATGCACATAATGGCACACTTACCGATACATGGATCTACACAGAACAGAGAGACATGGGCGAAAATCACGCGCCACTTGCTCCGTGTTCAATGGCGGGTGTTGATGAAGCCAGAGCAAGTGCATTTGGGCTGCTCACCGGAGCCCCATATGGTGTTCCTGGTCCGTGTCATTGGCTTGTTACAATTCTGACTACCAGCCAAGGAACTAGAATGAGAGAGAGACAGAGAGAAAGAGCGAGCCAGGCCACCACAGACAGTGCTACAAACCCGGAATGGTCCAGGGTCAACAGTACCATAATTACTTTCAAATGTCAGCCTACAATAAAATACAACAGTTCATCTGGCAGAGAGCAAATTAGCTTTGACCATGGCGTAATTACCCTTTCCAGAAGAACCATTAGCAGAGATCAAATCTGCCCATCCAGTGTTTGAGGAAAGGCCATCAGAGTACACTCCACCTGACAAGGATGCACATTTGCCATTTTGCAAGGTAATTAATTGTCCTTATAATAGAATTTTTTTTATTTGACTCTGGAATTGAAAAGTGTAATAACCTGCCAGCTTTATCTTAAAGCCTTACAAGTTTCAAAGACTCATCTTTTTCTTTCAAGGGTGTCTTTCCTTTTTTTTTTTTTTTTTTGACAAGTTCAGAGAGGATCCATTGGTCGGTACGATAGGTGGTATAGGAATTGATGTAGTCTGTCATTTAAATAAAAGTCTGTTTTCAATAGACTTATTTAAACATAATTCGCAATAATAAATTATCAATAAACAATAAAAACATAAAATTTAATCAAGTATTCTTTTGTTAGTGTGTCTTTATTTTCAAACAATGAGTGATTACTTGAGATATATTTTAGTACTCTGTACCTGTACCATGTTTATTCAAGCTTACTAATTTAAGCCGTACTAAAGTAATAAAGTGCTCAACTTGATCTTCTTCATTCTCTACATTACTGGAAACAGATGCAAGTTAATTGACACTTTAATACTGTTCTTAATACAATATGCTACAATGAAATTACTGACCTATAGAAAACTAGTTGCTTTATCCTCTGTTATACATATATACACACATTATTAAAGATAAATATAGATAACTTTATTTACCTTGAAGCGATTTTTTTAATGCTATAGAACATTGATTATCTGAGCAATATAAATGTAACCATGTGAGATTATATATTTTCCCTGAGCATCAGTAAATAAATATCTGATGACTCAAGCACAGTTCACAATACGGACATGATACTTTCTCCATGTTTCACCACAGTCGTAAAACTAAAGAATATTATCAGCTAAGCTCAAAGTGAAGTTTCATAAAGTATTTTCAAGAAGAACCCGTGATATGATTGAGCACGACTTGCTGCTCATCTGTAATTAGTAATAATCCAATCAGAGTGATCCAAGCTTACAATAAATGTAATTGTGGTTTCCTTACTGCTTTATCTTCATTTTGGAAGAATCCCCCCTTCCACCCCATCACCTCCTTTTCCTCCCTTTTCTAGGGGAAGCTCTCAAGACCTGCCTGATCTCGGATCCCCTTATAATGCTTATTGACTGGGTGGGAGCCTTGGGCTCAAATATCTCAGCGTTCAGGGTTTTCTCCCAGGACAGCATGCCAAACCTGCTATTAACCCTGAGCATATCTAAGTGGGAACTCTTGAAACGTTTTTTGAATGTTATTGGAATTACTGTATGCTATCACATATAGTGTTCAAAAGACACATCTTAGCTTAAACTGAATTCAAAATTGATTCCTTGGCTTTTGCTAACAATCTTAGAATCACTTGATGTCTCCTCATTTATGTCGCTTTGGCTAAAAGTGTCTGCTAAATGACTAAATGTACATGTAAAGAAGCGTTTCTGTCACTTTTGATTGATCTGACAATGATATAATTATTGATTTTGAAGGGAGTGAAAACAATGTTTTTAAGAATATGGCTTTAAGAATATGTTGAATGTACTGAAGAAAGTTCTGTAATGATAAAAAAACCCTCTCCTTTAAAGTTTTTTAATGTTTATTATCATTATTATTTTGCAACTATGTTTACACTATCCGGCGATCCATCTGTCAGCTGTGTTTTCATCCAAAGATGCAAATTTAATTTATGTGCAAAACTAGACTATCGCATAAAAGATGTGCAAATAAAGCAGCATTTCCATCCAATGAGTCAAAATTGTCACTTCCTGATTGACTGGCGCCAAATATCAACAGTAAAAACAGAATTTGCTGCTGTAGGGGAAGCTGCGTGAATCTTTCCTTCATTTAATAAATTACTTGCACCTCAGAAGACAATGCCTTAGATGGCATGAGATGCAGAGCAGACACTCTTGACAGTTCTGGAGGTAATTAATAATATAACAACACTAGTACTGACACGGTTAAGGCATTTTAGAATGATTAAAACAACACTGCAGCTGTTTTACAGTGTGCTCAGCCTGTTGAATTGTCCATTCAAACACATTTTTTTCACCACATGATCTCTTATAACAAAATCACATGAGCGTTGTTAATCCGCATACTGGAATTTGTTCGGTAAAAGTGTTTCCATAGTAGTTTATGAGCATCTTTTCTTATCGCATGGGTTTTTAAAATGTTCAAAAAACAATTTCAAGATGTATGCTCATCTTGCCATTGCCATCAACCCTTTTTTAGGCACATATCCAAAATGTGCATTAAAATAGCTGGATGGAAACATAGCTTGTGCTACAGGCCCAGGGCTCAAAAAGACCTAAATATGTTAGATTGATTGTCGAAACATTCATGCATTCAAGGGTTAATTATTGACGGTTTGCACATTTAAAAAATTCCATGTACTACTGCACCTAGTTTCTTATTGTCAGAACACTGTGAATTATTAATCACCGATAACCTTTCCATACTCACCACCGATCAAGTGTATTGACTCTGGCTTCTAAGCAACAGCAAAGATAAAGTCTTAATGACTGTGAGGATACGCCATTATCCTCCCTGTTAGAAAGTGAGTTTAGTGCAGATAGGGCGCTTTGTCCTGACTGAAATTCTTCAGTTATTTCCGAAGACATGCATTAAGGTGGAGTTCTTTATATGAAGTAATTACATTCAAAGCACACTTTCCCTCAGTCTAAGCGCACAAAGCAGCAGGCAATGAATGGAGTGCAGAAAACCTGTGTTCTTTGTTCTTGTCATCCTTAAAACTAATTAGAAAATGCCAATCTCCAATTAGCTAATGTGCTTCTGTTGACCTCTCCAACAATGGCCAACGGTTAAGTTTGGGATGATTAACATTTGAGGAACTTCGCCCACTGAGTAAAATTTGGTGATGTTTGATATTAGAAGGAGATTACTATGCTGAACACTCGCCAAAGGTCATGTGACATGTATTGGAAGAGCATTACGAGCAAGTCTGCAAAATAATTATGTGGTAAGAAATGGAGGGGTTGCTTATAACTGAATGTCAGGCCATAATACCGTCAGTGCTGGCCAGCTGAATATTACATGTGTGGCCCTGGCTGGACAACTAAACCAGTCTTTTGTTGCATAGGCTGAAAATACATTGAATGGGTCAAAATTATATTATGTTATGCAAAAAAAGAAGACTATTAAAGAACGGTCATGTTCAATAAAGAAATTTAGTAAATATCCGACTTTTAATTTAATTTAATTTAATTTAATTTAATTTAATTTAATTTAATTTAATTTAATTTAATTTAATTTAATTTAATTTAATTTAATTTATTCATTCATTCATTTTCTTTTCGGCTTAGTCCCTTTATTAATCCGGGGTCGCCACAGCGGAATGAACCGCCAACTTATCCAGCATTTGTTTTACGCAGCGGATGCCCTTCCAGCCACAACCCATCTCTGGGAAACACATCCATACATTCTCATTCACACACATACATTACGGACAATTTAGCTTACCCAATTCACCTGTACCGCATGTCTTTGGACTGTGGGGGAAACCGGAGCACCCGGAGGAAACCCACGCAACCACGGGGAGAACATGCAAACTCCACACAGAAATGCCAACTGGCCCGGCCGGGGATCGAACCAGTGACCTTCTTGCTGTGAGGCGAACGTGCTAACCACTCGGCCACCGTGGCACCTTAATTTAATTCAACTTAATTTGTAATGTGCATTGCTACACACTTCATAAAGACCATCTTAAAGGTAATTTTCCCATTTAGATTTTCTGCAAAATATTTAAATAGTTGTATACAGTATATATATGCCAAAATCATTCATTCATACATTTTCCTTCAGCTTAGTCCTTTTATTCGTCAGGGGTCGCCATAGGTGAATGAACCGCAAATTTGTCCAGCATATGTTTTACACAGGTGATGCCTTTCCATCTGCAAACCAGTACTGGAAAACATCCATACTCTCACATGCACACACATACACTACGGCCAATTTAGTTTATTCAATTCACCTATACACTGGGGGAAACCAGAGCACCTAGAGGTAACCCACGTGAACACAGGGAGAACATGCAAACTCCAGAAATGTCAACTGACCAAGCTGGGACTAGAACCAGTGACCTTTTTGCTGTGAGGTGACAGTGTAAAGTACTGAGCCACTAAGTCAACCAAAATCATTCATTTCTAATCAATTGAAAGCTTATTTATTAATTCTATTATCAGGTGAAGTACAAATCTCAATTAGAAAACACTGACGCTTATGACTGGGAAATGTAGACCACCGGCACACACATCTTCAAGAAAGTAAAAGGGTACCCAAAAAGTTTTTTAGTAGAAAACAGTTTACTTTTCTGATTTAACTAACTGTAATACTCCTGATACTGTATGTAGCGTTACCAGCTACAATTCTAGAGAACAGCTTTCGTCTTATCTTAAAGTTTCAGTCAGGTAATTGGTAGTTTAGCTTGCTTTCGATTCTTTTGTGCACAAACCATACCCACAGCACTGGAAATCATTTCAAATTAAGCTGTACTGCAAATCAAAGAGGTGCAATTAAGCCAAGTGAATTTTTTACTTATAAAATATGACAGGGAAGGCTGCCACAAACTTGAATATATTATTTCTAATAGCAGTTTAGCGAGCACCGAGGCACTGTGTCATCTAATGCTCCAACATTAGACCAAAAAAAAAAAACACACACACATACAAGCATGCTAAGTAATGCTAAGTAGTTGAAAATATGCCTGTTCAATGATATATCGCGCACTCCAATCCTCCCAAGATATGCAAATTCACCTCAATACCAGCACATATGGGATTATGCCCTTATACGGGTACGGCAAAGAGATTAAGACATGACCTGCTTTCCTCACAATACCTGCAAGTGAGGCATGAAGCATCAGTAATGGTGATGAAAGCCATTACGATCAATTTTCGTAAGCCCCAGTGTGTTCAATAACGCATAGGTGCTGCTTATTTCCTGGCCGATTATTACTGTAAATTCCTGCTGCCTTTTGTAGGCTGTTTCCTGGCATGCCGATTAGCGGGGCGAGAGTCGGGCCTGAGCGCCAGCTTTCTCTCCTGCGCCGTGAATGGAGGATTAAGCTCAGGGAGTCGGGCATGGACAGGTGCCCAAGCGAGATGCAGTGCTTCCCAGGTATGTGCCCCAACTACATCTGGCCCCGTTTCCCCTTCTCACAGTATTTTATTTATTTTTTTGGCTTTGTCGAAATACCGCTGGGTTGAGATTGTCAGAGGAGCTCCTGAGTTGGCAGAGGCCAGCGTGATTAGTCATATTGAATTATGCGTCGCGGAGATGTCGACGCGGGCACACGTGCGAGTTTATTTCCTACCCGAACGGCCCTCGAACCCCACGTTTATGTTTTGTGACAAGAAGATGCGGATGTGGGTAAACAGGATTATAGCTACGCTTCTGCTGTCACACACGTCTCATAATTCGCATGCGTTCCTGACAGGCTTGGTGGCATTTAAAGTTACCTAACATTTGCCTTGGCATACGACACGGGCCCAGGTGCAAATGAGGGCATCAGCCGGTAGGTCTGGGGACGGCTATCACTTTTTTTTCTTTTTTTTTTTAACAGATTTGACTATCGGATGCAGTGCATTCTTGAGGCAGTATGATGATTGCAATCCTCTTCATTAATTTTATCTCGGACATAAACTTTTAATATGCCCACGATCACATGACTTCCAGGGCAGTTTAAATGACTCCAACCTGTAATTACTGATCAGGCACTCAATTAAAATAATTTGATTGAAATTATTCAGTGGGTTTTAAATACAAGCCTCAAGGTGCATAACAATATTTAGAGCCGTGACAGAGAACTGTTGAGAAAAAAAAGGATCTTATCCGTAAAATAGCAAGAAATTACTGGAAAAAATAAAAAATAAATAAAACAAAAATAAATATATACATATATTTTTGTTCATATTAAATCCATTAGTAGTATGTTATTTATTCAAATACATTGATAAATATTCAAATGCACAATGAAGAAAAGCACAAATGTATTTAAATCAAATTTAAAGTAAAATAAACTAACAAAAAACAAATACTTTTTTATATTAATATTTAAAATAAATAATGAACAAAACTATTAGTTTAATACATTAAAAATAAACAAACAAACATAAACACTATACAGTAAATTAATAGATTTAGTTCCCTAAATGTACGCACTCTGATGCAGCCTGATTTCAATTAATGCACCAACAGTGTGGCAGCAGTTGCTGAATGTGTGCCATTATGGATCGGGGTGCAACCTCTCTCTTGATAAACAGACAGTTATAAAGCTGAGAGCCACGGTCACTGAACAACTATTAACACCAGTCACGCCGGCTATGCTCTGATAATGGGCTGCGAAAAAAAAAAAAAAAATCTCCCCAGCTGAAAAGGCCAACAGAAGGAGATCAAGCTTTATTACGGGCATTATTATAATGGCAAACGAATAGCACCTACTTGGTAGTAGAACAGAGAGAGCAACTAACAGAAAACAATGTGTCTGTATTCAGCACATAAGCGCAGTGAAGAGCTCTTCAGACGCAGAAGAGTCCTATCTGTCACTGCTTTGCAGGTTTGAAATAAATTCGATGTGAAAGTATAGCCCAGCTTAGCAGTGATTCCTCATCATGTTTATTCCATTTTTAGCAGCTTATTACAGGTCAGTTATCACCTCATTCTGTCAGAGCTGAATATACACGCTGTTTATGTATTTATTTATTGCATCATTCCAGCTCTTGAATGGATAATTAACTGTGACTTTCCTCTAATATCTGCATTTGATGTACGTATATTTATTATGTATGCGAATGCCTATATTACTTGTAATTTAAATGCATTTAAATCATATTGTATCTATATAAATCATATATTAGTTGTATTTAATTGCATGACTGTCTATTAAATAATAACATAATGGACAGCTTCATTATTGCATGACAAGATAGCGGCAATCATTAACTGGACAAAGCTTTTCTAGTTTTCTAATCTGCTCTCTTACAGGCGACTAAAGATGTGCTGTGCTTGTGTCGCGACAATTTGCTGACTTTTTGTAAGAGTTAATTAGCAAAATGTAATCTCATTAGCTGAAGTGATGTCATGAGAATGTGTGTGTGTGTGTGTGTGTGCTGGGGTAACCTAAAGAGCTATAATATAATCTAATGTAATAAGGAAAAACATTTTGCTATCATCATTTCTTCATTTTCTTTTCGGCTTAGTCCCTTTATTAATCTGGGGTCACCACAGCGGAATGAACTGCCAATTTATCCAGCATATGTTTTATGCAGCGGATGCCCTTCCAGCTGCAATCCATCACTGGGAAACATTTTACTATCTTTAAGTGTATTTTTTGTCTTACTTTTTATTTTCACAGCAATAAAATAACATCTTCTACCCCTGTTGCTATAAACAAATGTGTGTCAAATTATGAATCTGTCATAACAAGGACATACAATTTAAAGACAAATTTATTTTTCAACCACTGAATGTTAATACTTGATTGGTATTTGTTTGTGCAGTTATTTAATTTTTATTATTATTATTATTATTATTATTATTATTTTTATAAGTAACACTACACAATTATCAGTATTATATCACAAATAATTGTGATTAGATCAAACAACCACAACCAGACAATGAAGCAATAATTGTGACAGGTCTAATTGAGATAATAATAATAATTTCATTGTCAGTTAAGAGGATGTTTTAAAGCAATGATATTTTAAAGCAAAAATAAAATGAAATAAAATAAAATAAAATAAAATAAAATAAAATAAAATAAAATAAA
>CAIGQQ010030532.1:198790-213387 GCA_903798035.1 Danio albolineatus | reverse complement strand
GATAGAACCGTTTTTGGTTCTATATAGAACCGTTTGTTTTAAGAGTGCAGGTGTCAGGAACTCTTTGAATAAGCATAATTTAATGAAAAATAAAAGACTCCCAAAAGTAGTCATTGACTGTCATTTCAAATCTCTTCCATACCATTCAAATATCATTCAAACCACAAGGTTTTACCTATTTTTCAGTAACAAAGTGTTTAATCGTTTTAAAACGAACAACATTTAGTATGATGCCTTATTCTTTTGTGCAATCAGCACAGTGAAACTACACTACCCAAGATGCTGTACAGATAATTCAACTATCTGGGACCTGGGCTGTATCCCCCCTATACCCTTAATAGTGCACTATTTGAGGAAGTAGCCATTTATAGTGGTGTCTGAAACCATAATGGACATTCTAAAGTGTCAATTAGAAAACGCACTGAATAACAGAAAAAGTCAATGTTACCATCAACCAGCACTCTTCAAAATATCTTCCTTTGTGTTCAACAGAAGAAAGAAACAAGCAAGCATAGGGTTAGTAAATGCTGACTTTTTTTGGGTGAACTATCCCTTTTAAAGTCAACAATCACAGGAGAACTGTCCAATAATAAACGCAGCAAACTATCTTCATGACACCGAAGATAAACCTGGAAATAAAGCTCAGACTCAGTTCCAGCTCTGGAATCTCGATCTCCTCCCAATCCAGCAGCTGCTGCCAGTCAGGGATGAGGGAAGCGTTTGGGTTTGTTGGTTTAGTGAAGCCCACCGACAGACCCCCTCCGGAGACCACAGGTTCTCCCCAGCCCCGCAACAGTCTGATCCACATGGCTGCACAGGCAATCTGTTTTCTATATTACTAGCTGGTATCACTGTACTATGCACTATAAAACAGCAATTGGGCAGGAAATTAAGTTAGGGGATCGGTATTTGGCAGAGGCGAATCAGGCTGTGGTCTTTCCCTCCGCATACAAGGATCATTAAATATCACATAAGTTTGTTGATAAATTTCCATCAGTTCGCGTTCCTCTTTTTATTTTTTCCTGTTCGTTCTTTTGTCAGCGTGCATGGGAAACAAAACATCCTAATGGGTATTTGAACAGCTTGAGATGTGTCGGACTGGGAGCTCACTTTCCTGTGACAGTAAAGGCTGGCTGAGATTTTAAACCTCTCAGTAGCTAAATATGGAAGTGTCTTTCTTTCTCACACACACACATACACACACATTCTCCGTCTCCCTCTTCCCATGGCTTTCCATCCCACAAACAAATACAGGACAAACTCTCAGCCTAACTAAGCTTCTTTGGATTAACAGATGTGGAGTGTCTTTCTCTCTCACTCTCTCTCTCCCCCTCACTTCCTGCTTCTTCTTCCCATCTCCCACTCTCCCTCTCCGGCATTTGTTTTTGCTCCATCACCTCCTTTAGTTCCAGTGGAGAGAAAGCGAGAGAGAACGAGGGACAGTTTTTCCACTGGAAAGAGAAAGAGCGAGTGGAGACTCTCTGGTTTGCATGTGCTGTAAGTCGAATGAGTGACAGCGTGAGGTTCGGAAGAGACTGGGTTTGTTCGCCTCGATTCAACACACAGTTCACATCTCCAAGTGCTCGTGTCAGATTGAGGCGCCGCTTCCTCGGCTATAAGCAGCTGACAGTCGCTTTTCAGCACGCCGCTCATTATTTCTGCTGTATGGAGCAAGTCATATTGTTCAGCTTCATTTGTTAGACAAACAAAACGCGTGTTTAAAAATGAAACGCCGCTCGGTGTAAAGTTTCTGATTTTGAACATCACACGAGGTGACGTTTCTTCTGTACTATTATTGGGAAAGAGCTTTACAGTTGCATATATTTACATACAGACTGCACTTTTGTTACAGCTCATCTTATAAAATATTAAAATTGGAAACTTTCCATAGAGAATGACAGCGAGGAATGTCTGTCCTCATCATTCTACGTAGATAGTGTTTAATATAATTGTTCATATTAGTCTTATTATGTTGTGTATCTATATAACTACTTACACATCTTGCGTGTTTAGTTAATGATTATTTATTAAGTACTTACACTAAACTTAATTATTTGTTACTATGTACTTATTGCATAAACTTGTAGCGTCTTTACATTGTACTTATGATCAGTGTTGCGGGTAACACATACTATTTGAGTTACTTTTTAAAAAATGTAATGCTAGTAACTTTTTAGTTAAATTAATTAGCTTCTAAAAAATAAATAGCTGAATTCAAATGAACGTAGTCATGTTGAATGCCACCAGCAATGAGAGAATGCTGGAACAGACAAAAACCAAGATGTCAGAGACATCAATGGACAGCGACTTTACTTCACTAATAAGACAAAAAGTGCAAAGGTAGCGAACGCATTGCTTTTTGCTTTCATTAATCTGTGTGGCTTATAGATCATATAGGGTCAGAAGTGCTCAGAAGATAAGATTATCTAACATTATTAATTGGTGATGTTTGTTTGTTGTTTGTTTTTATTTTAAGGTAAATGAAGGTGTAGGCTATATGGCACATTGTTAATTGCAGAGATCCTTTATTTAAAAAAGAAGGAAAAAATCCTGCAAGTTATGAAAAAGATCAAGCCTCAGCCAGGTCAGACAAAGTAACGCAAAAATAACGTAACACATTACTTACCATAAAAAGTGACACAACTCAATATTGTAACACATTACTGTCAAAAGTAACTTTCCCCAACACTGCTTATGATTGATTAAATACCTGGATGTAATCACATTGTAGACCATCCAATACACCTTAACCCACCCTTAAACCCACTCAAACCACCAAACTTATCCCTAACCCTATACCCGTATACCACCTCAAGAGAAAAAGAGGTGTCCTGCAATACATTACAAACACAGTAGGTTATATTTATTTTCTGATGAAAGTACCTAGCAGTTAACGCCAGCTGATATAAAGTAGGACCATAAAGCCTTTTTTAATGTCAAGTATGCATTTAAAATATTCACTCATTCATTTTTTTTTAGCTTAGTCCCTTTATTAATTAGGGGTCGCCACAGCGGAATGAACCAACTTATCCAGCACATGATTTACTTACCAGATGCCCTTCCAGCTGCAACCCATCACTGGGAAACCCATACACACTCATTCACACTACAGAAAATATACAGTAGCTTACCCAATTAACCTATAGCACCCGGAAGAAACCCACACAAACACAGGGAGAACATCCAAACTCCACACAGAAATTCCAACTGACACAGCTGAAGCTCGAACCAGTGACCTTCTTGCTGTGAGGTGACATCGCTACCCTCTGTGTCACCGTGCCACCCCGCATTCAAAATACAATGATATTATTTTTGTTTATTATGTGTCTGTAGATTTCAAATACACTTTCAAGTCACTTTATATTGAGTATATTCTCAATTAATATGTACTTTTTATTTATGTACTTAATAATGTGGTACAACACACATATTATGCACATACAGGTTTTTGCAATGTACTTGTAATTAACAAAAATAAATAAATAAATATATGTGATTACATCTGTTATTAATGTAAATTAAGCTATACTTACACTGTTGACCCAAATCTTTCCCAAACATTACCCATATCCCACCCCAATAGCAGTAAGTACAAAAGGACAGTAAGTACTTTCTACTTATTTGTTTTATTTATTTAAGTACAAAGTAGTCAAGGCCACTTAATATAAAGTCAGACACAATACGTATTTTAAAAGCTGCACTTTAAATACACACGTTTACGCACAATTCATGTTGTCCCAAGTTAACTCAGCGCACGCCATGACAGACTTAATTATGACTGACTGTATATGGGGAAAGTGGGCTGGATGAATGCGGGGGAGATCAGAGTCAAGGTGCAGTTTAAAAGCATCGTTACTTGTGATGGAAAACATTTGTATTTCAGAAACAAATAGGGTTGACATTGCTGAGACAATTTGTATTTTAAAAGCTGCACTTTACATACACGTTTCCACAAAATTCATGTTGTCCCAACACATTGATTAAGTTAACTCAACAAATTTAAGTGGATTGCACATTTTGAGCAATCTTTTTTTTTCATTGTGATTTCCACTTTTTTATTTTTTATTAAATGCCTAATTTGCATATTTAAACATAATATTTTAGAAAACTTGTAATACAAAAAAAAAAAAGTGTGCAATTCTTAGTGTAATCCATCAAGCTGGGAAGTACTGACTATTGGTTCATTTGTTTTACCCTATTCAACTGTGTCTTGTCTTTATAGACACCATCCATAAAGCAAGACAGGGAAGAATCAATCATAGCCAGTCACTAACATCACTAATTGTTCATATTAATTATGCTAATTAGCATATTTCTTTCACTTGTATTGAGATCAAATAATGCTAAACGCAACAGCATGTCAAGCAGACATAAATATTTGATTCCACCCTAGTCTGGAATTAAAATGGCACAAGTAAAATATTGTTTCTTTTCTTATCTTCTTAATCATAAAGCTAATTACCATCATAATAATTAACCTCAAATTTGGTTTAATTTTTAGGCTGTTTAAATTTGTCTGACTCTAATTATAAAAGTAATAAAATGGCCTAGATCTTCAATTCACAGAAGACAGAAACGAGTTCAATCCTAGTAATGTCAAGCAAAATACTTTCTACATATTGAAGACTGCTTCTGTCTCAGAGGATCAAAAAAAGGTAACTGCATCTTTATTGCTTTTGTTTTTGAATGTACTTTTACAACTACAATGTGTATTCTACATACTGTAGTATCGTACAACATCAAAATCATATCACAAATGTAAACTTGGACTAAATAAAACTGTAAATTCTGTCAATATTTCTTTTAATCAAAACTACAGACACAACAATGTTACTTTAGGTGCATTTGAATATTGTTGTCATTTATATTAGTATTTTTGAGTCAGTTTGTAGTATATTTGAGTTTTTATACTTATGTCGTACTCTTATATTTTTAATATGATCAGTTAAGTTAGGGATAATCAACGGCAATGAGCAGCGCAGTGTGGTCGCCTCCGCAAAGTGATTATCAGCATATGTTTACGCAGTGGATGCCCTTCCAGCTGCAACCCATCACTGGGAAACATCCATACACACTATGGACATTTTAGCGTTCCCAATTCACCTATACCGCATATCTTTGGACTTGTGGGGGAAACCAGAGCACCTGGAGAAAACCCACATGAACATGGGGAAAACATGCAATCAATCAATTATTCCGTGGTCATCTGCCAAGGTAGGCCTAAACTTAAACTAGTTTTGTTCTTTGCAGCGCAATATTTGTCAGAATTTTCATCAGTTTTGACATAAGATTTTCAAGACCCTCCACTGAATCATCAGTGACAGGCAGACAGACAGAGAGAGAGAGAGAGAGAGAGAGAGAGAGAGAGAGAGAGAGAGATCATGTCCGTGCTGTTCATACTCTACCTGCTAACGTTATTAAGATGCTATTTCATCGATCACAGGTGGACAAATAAGACATTTCCAGTCACACATGGAGTGTGTTTTCAGTCACAATCCCAGTCACACGTTCTTAATAACGTTAGCAGGTATGAACAGCACGCACATGATCTCTCACTCTGTCTGTCTGTCTGTCTGTCTGTCTGTCTGTCTGCCTGTCACTGATGATTCAGTGGAGGATCCAGAAAATCTAACATGTCAAAACTGATGAAAATTTGGACAAATATTGTGCTGCAAAGAGCAAAACTAGTTTAAACTTAGGTCTACCTTCGCAAATAATTATGGAATAAGCGGGATACTCAACAAGCTTACAGTGTGTTAAGAGATTTTAATGCACTTTCACGTCATCCATTAAAACTCTTTAACAGTAAGCCTTTGATTATCCCTAAATTCTAAAGATTTTAAAACAAATCGTCTAATTTATTTTACAAAATATATATTTTATGTTTTGAGAAAAAATAAATAAATAACAATCCTGTCTTACAGCTCTGTGTAGTGCTGTATAAAGAGCAGTTGAGAGGGATTTAATGTTTTGTTTTTTATGATTACTTTTTAAAATTTTAAGATTTTAAGGTTTCAAGCTTTGCTTTATCTTGTAAAGTACTGATGACATTTCTTCAGTTTTTATTTATTTATTTATTTATTTTTAATTAAGTTTTTATAGCTGTAATTACAAATTCAGAAAAGTTGAGGAGTCAATGTTTGGAATATCCTAATTTTCAATCAAAACAACCAAAGACATTTCTTATTTTGACCAGTTGTCTTCTGAAAATAAATGTATGAATGAATGAATGAATGAATGAATGAATGAATGAATGAATGAATGAATGAATGAATGAATGAATCAATCAATCAATCAATCAATCAATCAATCAATCAATCAATCAATCAATCAATCAGTCAGTCAGTCAGTCAATTAATGAATCAATGTAATTGAGAGTTCTTTAAGTGTTATAATAATTTAATCCATAGGGGAGTCTGTGTGTCTGTTGTGTGTTGAACAAGAAAACAACAACAACAGTAACAACAACAGCAACAACAACAACAACAAAAACATTTCAAATATTCTTCACAACATCTTTCCGATATGTCTGGCCTGATATTAGGGTTACATAAAAAGAAAAAAAATGTGGATGAACTCTCTCTTTGCAAAAAGAAAAAAAGAAAAAAGAAAAGATGTGTTAGAGTGGAACTACTCCACCTTGACAATGTGTAAAAAACAGGGTAAAGCCAAGTGTGTGCTGCTCATTTCCTTCCAGCTACAAACACACACACATACACACACGCTCGCATTTCCACTTCCACAGCCGCCCCGTTAGAGGCCAGGATAGTGCACGCAGGAGGCTGAGATAAGCAAGCAAACAGGGGATAAATCCCAGCAGAAGCAGGGTCTTGATGGACAGACAGGCCACCATTAACAATGCCTGGGATTGTGAGAACAGTACTCTGATGGAGAGATACCCTGGCATTTGGCAGCCGTGAGAAGTGGCCCTTAAAGATTTCACACTTCCAATTTCTGTGAATTATCAGCCATCTTGGAGCTGTCAGTCAGGCTGTCTCTGGTTAGAGATGCTCAGGCCAGGTCAGGCCCGGTCAGCTTATTGACAAAGCAATCCGGAGGTGATGTACCTCAGCCTGATAAAGCATTAGAGCAAAGGGCCGCGACAAGACACAACAGCAGCAAAGTAATGGCCTGCTGGAGCAGCGCACGCCATCACAGACTTAATTATGACTGACTGTATGCGGGGAAAGTGGGCCGGATGAATGCGGGAGAGACCAGAGTCAAGGTGCAGTTTAAAAGCATCGTTACTTGTGATGGAAGACATTTGTATTTGAGTTGACGTGGCATCATTGTGTTTTTGTTTGTGTCTATGATTTCTGAGACAAACATTGTTAAAAATAAACAGTATGGTTCCAGAAGTTTGAGTAGATATTATTATTAGTAGTAGTATTAGAATATTATTTTTAATCATGTTTAAGAAGGACAACTTACATTAATCAGAAGTAAGAATAAAGGCTTTTACTGCACACTGTTACAAAAAAGCTCTTTCAAATTTATTTTGTTACAAAATGCTGTTCTTCCAATAAAAATCAAACAAATCTTTAAATAAAAAAGTCATTAAACTGAAGTTTGTTATGACATGAATGAAATATACTATATATGCAAAAGATGAGCCAGTTCATTTCCCAAAATGTGTTCTCTTTGGTACAACATGAGGGTGGGTCATTTTGGGTTGAAACTTATCCCTTCAATCAACTGTTATTTCCACTGTTGTCTCTGATCCAATGGTCAGGAACCAACAGCTTTCTGAAAATACTCAACCTTCTCAACATGATGCAAAATCATTCACATAATTTCTTTGTTGTGCTGCTTACCTAAAGTAATGACTTTTAACTCCCAGTGCCCTTTATATCGAAGTTGATATTTAGCCACACCATTGGTGTTTCGTAACATCTAGTTTTTATGAGGTAGGTTGATAGCACAATGCTCAACCCCCAACCTGGAGGACCAGGACATACACACATACACTACAAACAATTTAGCTTACCCAATTTTCAGCACCCCGGGTTGCCTTTGAGGAAAACAGTGTATTTCATTCATTCATTCATTCATTCAAAAAGGCTCCGAAAGCATGCATCTGTGACCAAAATGTGACCTCCGGAGAACCGCAGACTCCAAAACGAGACGCAGATTCAGTTCCACACGAGGTTATTAATTAGTAAATTATATAAATATTACAAGCGTAAACATTAGGTGAGCAAGTTACATTGATGAAAGTATGCAGTGATGAGCAATTGGGCTGTTTGCACCAGACGAAACATGACATAAATTTAAAAACAGCCATTCAGAAGCACAGAATATGCACTCACTCATGAAATGGTAAGGTTTGGAGTTTGTTTCGATCCAAGAGTGCAATACCTAGTCAAACCACTGGGTGTCAAACTTACATACTGTACCTTTAAAGCAGTGGCCTAAACTGTATTTTGACGCATCAGGGAGCTGATAGCAATATACAGGGTATTAAATGGGTTTTGAAATCATACTCACTTTTCACTTTCACTTTGAAATTTGTAATCAAATGTATTTTCTGTAAAATAAATTAACTTTTAAGAGTTCACACTTAGATAACGCTTTACTATTTTAGCAGGTTTGACATGCTGTCAAGGGAGAGAATACTGAGCTCGGAAATAGATGAGCCCAAGGCTCCCGCCTGGTCAATGAGCATTAGGAGGCATACACGATCAGGTAGTTCTCGATGACTTCCCAAGAATAGACCGCCAACTGCACCAGTGTGTACGTATTAGGTACTTGTGATTTTAGCTCGTGTTACATGCCTTTAGACTGTGGGACGAAACCGAAGTACCCGGGGAAAACCCACGCAAACACAGGAAGAACATAAAAACTCCTCACAGAGAGTGTGGACTGGCTCAGTGTTTCAACCAATGACCTTCTTTCTGCGGGGCAACAGTGCTAGCCACTGTGTCATCCAATCCTAGAAATGAGGAGGAGGGTGAAGGGATGGATGGGGAGTTTTTCCAAAACGAAGATGAGAATGAAGTTTAGACTGGATGGTTATGTTAAATTTGAAATGATCCGATTGGCTAGCTTGTGATTAGTGATAGGGACCAGCTGTAGTCAATCCTATCACATGCTCCTCTTAAAATTAATTTGTGAAAGTTCACGTATTTGTTAATTTTTTTATTTAAAAAAAAATTCTGAGCAACAATCAAGATCTCATTCTAAATTCAGAATAAACTGAAAACGCTCATGAATCACAGTTTGAGAAACAGGTTGATCAAAAACTAGCAGTTGCCAAGCTGGTTTCAGAGTGGGCAAAAAACGAAAACTAAAATGAAAAAAAAGAAAAGTTAATCTGACCTAATTTTATGCTGGTCTTTTATGGATTGCATGCTCAGCTTGAAACTATCCTCACAGTGAAAGCCGTGCACAATTAATTCTGTCTTCAAACATAGCTTGTATTTTTAACAAAAATGCTTGAAATAAAAAAGAAAACTCATGTCAAACTCATTGGTGAAATAAAAGGTTCCGACCTTCGCTCAAGTAACCAGGCAGTGTTTGCCTCATTCTTTTGTTCTTTTTTTCCCACAGTCTTTTTTCTGTCCATCTTATTCTCTTCGCTCCTTCATATGTTCTCATTTGCGTACTTAAGAGTCTTTTTTTCTATATTTTCTTCTCTCTAAGGGCACTAATAGTCTCTCCTCACCTGCTTGACATGTTCTTTTGTTCTGAAAAGAGGGAATTAATTTCTGTGTGTGTCCTGCTTCAGTGACTCGCAGCTCTCTTTTCATTTCTCTCTCCCTCATTTCATCTTCACTTCTCTTCTTGCCACATTCTACCCTTCAGGTCTGCAGTAGATGAAGATTGGATCTTCCCTGATTGTTTTTTATTTTTTATTTTTTTTTTATTTTACAAGTTAAGTATGGCTTAACAGTGTGCATCAAGACACATTTGTGATGGGACTTTATTGCAATTGCTGGTTTAGTTAGTAAATGTTAGGTTATATGATAAAATGTAACGTTTGGTCTTATTTTTACTGATTGCCATAAACAGATTTGTTTATGCATAATGCAGTATTTAAAAAAAACGCATTTCTAGTATCCTTTATCAACTAAAATAATTGTAACACTCCATAATATCAGTCTCTATAAATATCAGTAGGTACTACAGATAAATACAATTCAGTTTTAAAAAGTCTGAACATATTTTGTTATTTATTTATTTATTACAACCATTTCTAATAAATAAATAAATACATTCATGCTTCCTGATCTACATAATCCTCGTCATAAATTCATGCTTCATTTGAATAGAATTGCTATACCCAACCACTCACTTTTCTTGGTCAATACTACATGATACTTTTACCATTTTTTCCTCCTTTGGCACATTTTTTGAAAAAGTGTTCTCTAAACCAAAGAGAATGAGAATACATTTGAGTGTTAAAAGGTCAAAGCATTCTCTAAACTGTGAGTGCAAATGTCAGAACTGTTTGCTGGAACTTCAGAACTTTATTGCATGTGTGTAAAATGTAGTCACTCACCTAAAACATTCTCCACACACTACAAAGTCCTGGCTGCAGAGGAAGAGGAAACAGGTAATTGACTGGCCTGGCTGCAGTCCTGCATTCTCCAATAGAGAATATGTGTTGCATTTTGAAGCACAAAATGCAGCAATGAAGACCCTGTACTCTTGCCCACCTTAAAGAGCCCATATGGTGGGTTGAGAACTGTTAAATTTCACTTTTTTAAGTCCCAAACAACAGGATGATATGTATGCAAGGTTAAAAAACACTTTTGATGTCTTATAATATCTATTTATTTTTACCTCATTTTCCCACCGACTCCCATATGAATCGTCTGAACGAGAACATATTGAAAACAAATCACTGCGGTTAGCTAAATGGCTACTGCTACATGCTGCACGGAGCAAACACAATACAGACAACTACATCCATATTTACCTTGTTACAGTAACAAGACTGGAAGAACATGCCAAAATAAACTGGGTATTGATCCATCCTTTAACAACAACCGTGCAACAAATCCCGCGTTGTAAGCTGGTAGATTGGTGGTAGCTCTCTTCAGAGAAATGACGCGAACACAGCACCATGTTGGGGATGTAATTCTCAGGTATTTTACCAAAAAAAAAACTCAACCCCTCCAGGTAGGGAAAAGAGGTTTCCAGGTAGGGAAAATAACACAGCTTTTCCCTCGCACTTCAGAGCACAGCGTCTACGGGACATTATTTAACCGGAATGCCCGTAAGTTCAGTAAAGTTAGCAGCAGTCGTGTTTTCCGGATCAATAACTCATGACCGAAACATTGTTCCTACACAAATAGCACCTCTTTTCAACCGTTGCAATGTATACAATCACCTACAACCTTATTTTCCTAAAAATTAGCTTTGCCTACGCGCTGGACGCATATTATTAAACTCTGTGCGCAGGCGGCAGAGACCGGTCCTTAGGGACCATCTACAAAGGGCAAAATGCGAAAACCAATACTACAAAAGCTCTCATACTTCTCTCTAAATCTTTATACTGACATCAAACTCAGATCACACGTCACTGCTGTCCCACTGGTTATACTACAACACTTATTGCGATACAGTGCTTGTTGTCATCCACTTTTTCTTGTCTTTTTCTTTTCTTTTCATGTCTGTGGGCGGGGCCGGGGAGTTCAATTTTCCCGGGGCCTGCGCGCGCAACTAGTGGGCGGGGCTTATGTTTTGCGTTGACGTCAAGCCGAAGCGGCTAAAGACTCGTTCTAATAACGATTCATTTAAACAACGAGTCGACTCTTTTATATATGAATCAATCGTTTTAAACACTGTGCACTTTCAGATTTAAGCCTTAGCTGGACATTTCACTTTACTTAGAGCTGTGTTACACACTGCATGGATGGTCATTTTTAAAAGTCCATAATATGGGCTCTTTAAGACTTGTTCGCAGAAAGAATAGGACAAAATTACACCTGAAATACTTCCTCACTCAGTGTCTTCAGTCCCTAAATGCCTGATTGCCCCAACACAAAAGTGTTGTAAAAAAGGAATGGCAGCATGCTTTACTTTTCCAACTTTTTAAAAAAATGTGATGCAATAGCATTGTGTGTTTATTTTGAAAAATGAATAAAATAAAATAAAATAAAATAAAACAAACCACGAGGAACACTAATAAATTATATTTGTTATATTATCTGCAATGAAATCCAAGTCAAAGTAAATTTAGAAATCACTACTTTTTTATTTTTCTATTCCAGCTTTTTCTGATATGGGGTTGTATATATGCTAACAGAGTTGACTAGTTAAATGATTTAATCATTTTCATGATTATAATCAATTACTGTGATTAGCATGTATATTCCTGTAACACGGGGAGTGACACTGACAACTGAGATGCGGGTCCACATTCAGGTTTAATGGGGATGTCAGGTACGCAATGGTCAAATGTTGCAAACAGATGTATATAGACAGTCCAGAAGCGTGGTTGAAAACAGGAAAGAAGTCAGAAGGCTGGCAGCAGGCAGGGATGAACAGATATGAAGGCAAAGGTACAAACATGAGAACCCAAGATCAAGGGAACACGTTGTAATGTCACTAGAAGTAAACAAGACTTAGCAACAGTGAGTGTTTCTATGTGGATTAAATAGTGTATGTAATCAGTCCTTGACGATCTTCAGGTGGTGTGTGTGCAATCAGTGGTGACTTGGAGCAGGAGTGTGTGTGTGTGTTGCATGTATGGAGATGTAGTCCATGAAATGGCGGATTTGTAGTTCTTGTGTGATTGTGCATGTTCCATAGCGATCTAAGGAGCTAAGATCGCTTGTGATTGTGACAATTCCAGATACGGATGTAATGTACATGCCTGTAATGGGTTATATTGAGTAAAACAGACCAATATGCCTGATGTTTGATCAACATGCCAAATACAATTAGTTGCGCAAAATATAGATAATTGTACTAACTGTTTGACTTTCTTTCTTCTCCACAAGTGGAAATTTGTCTTTGGCTTCACCACATAATTACATTCATACATCACATAAAAAGACATAACACAATTATACCATTTGTACTGAAATCCCAGTTTTTAAAATCGTAATGAAGTTGGCACAAATGACATTTGATACATATTGTCCCTTTCTTGAGGTTGCCTAAAATGTCTTTTCGATGGCAACATCTTAAATCATTTATGGTTTACCTAATTTTCAAAGTTGACACAGTTTTTGCTTTTCTTTAACTGACAATTAAAAGAACACATATACCAAAGCTTTTGCTAAAATAAAAAAAGATAATAATAATAATAATAATAATAATAATAATAATAATAATAATAATAAACAGCTAATTGTTCTGAGATCTGATCTTATTGTTTCTGATGGAAAAAAACTCATTTGAGAATTGAGCCAAAGCAATTGGGTAAAACTGTAATAAGGACAACATTAGTAACACAGAGTAAGAGGATTGATGATGGGTCAGTGTACAGAATTAAAGCTGGTTCCCATAGACGCAGACTAACACTAAGCGCTAACAAATGGCCACAGTCACAGAAGGTTGTGGAGCAGTTGAGGCAGTTTTCCAGAGCCGAATGAAGGGGATGGAGACATACGTCAGGCAGGCAGATGGAAACATTCATCAGAAAGGGACTTTGAAGTCCTCCAGCGAGAGGTGAAAGAGAGAGCACGGCCTGGACCTTAGTGTTTATGTAGCCACACTGTGGGTGCAAGAGCTCTTAATGAAGGATGGAGACATATGGAGCTGTCTGATTACACTCACTTTCAGATGATCTCTCTCTCTCTCTCTCTCTCTCTCTCTCTCTCTCTCTCTCTCTCTTATAAAGAAAAAATGAACGAATGACTGATAGAATGAACAAATGAACCAAGGAACAAATGAACAAACGAACGAATGAATAAATTAATTAATGAATGAACTAAATACCCCAAAAATGAAGCTATCAAGCAAATGAATGAATGAATGAATGAATGAATGAATGAACAAATGAAGAAACAAATAAATCACACTGTCAATATCTCAAATATACATCTATCAAGCAAATAAATGAATAAATGAATGAGCGAACGAATAACACTCAATATCTCAAATATGAATCTATCAAACAAACAAACGAACAAACGAACAAACAAACAAACAAACAAACAAACAAACAAATAAAATAAATAAATAAATAAATACATAAATGAAGTACTTCCCCATAATTGATCAATTATTATCATTGGGGTCAATACATAAAACATATTTCTTTATTTAGTACAATATATAAATAAGAAAAAAAAACATTAATATAAATAATATACATAAGTGTATAATATAATATTATATAGTAAATATAAATATATAAACACGAACAGTATTAATTCAAAATATCATCAA
Source organism: Danio albolineatus (assembly GCA_903798035.1). Classification (NCBI taxonomy): domain Eukaryota; kingdom Metazoa; phylum Chordata; class Actinopteri; order Cypriniformes; family Danionidae; genus Danio; species Danio albolineatus. The sequence goes on along the minus strand of CAIGQQ010030532.1, from coordinate 199,041 downwards.
ACTATTGTTTTATAACAATTGAGAAATGATTGATTGTTTATAACTTTAATATAACAACAAATTTAATATTTATTAATAAATCTTATTTTTGTTTCGTTTTAGTATACATTCTTTTTCAGCATACATTTTGCTGTATTGTTAATATTACTACTACTACTACTACTACTACTACTACTAATTAATAATAATTAAAATAATAATAATTAAAATAATAATAATAATAATAATAATAATAATAATAATAATAATAA
>CAIGQQ010030532.1:181679-196346 GCA_903798035.1 Danio albolineatus | reverse complement strand
TCTCTCTCTCTCTCTCTCTCTCTCTCTCTCTCTCTCTCTCTCTCTCTTCTCACATACACGTTGCCTTCGTGAAGATTCAGGTTGGAGGTATTAGTGTTGTAATACGGTAAGATGAGCTTGACAACCATGTCTACTGAAATATAAGTTTAGCTACTTATTATTGTTATTTCTTTGAAGGAGTATTGTGAGTTTAGTTACAATTTTGTAGTTTAATTCTGAATGTAATAAAATAAAAATAAAAATAAAAATAAAAATAATACCTCTTTGTTGCACTTTTTTAGCTTTCTGGAACAATTTAACTTTCAAGAATTACTATTCTAAGGCCACATTATAACTTAATCATTTTCTTTAATGTAATTTTCGAAAGTTATAAAAAGTTATTTCAAAGTTATGAAATATTTTAGCATGATGTTATGGTGCATTTCATTGTTATTTTGTGATTATTTCATTTCACATTTTATTTGATTATATGTGTCTGAGATTTATAAGATCACTTTATAACTCAGACTTGCTTAAAAAAACAATTCAGGAAAGCTATTTATTTCTAATACAACATAAGAACAGCATAAATGTACAGTATCTCTAGTGAAATATTTAAAAACAAACCATTTTACTTGTCATTTTAACTTGTGTCATTTTCTATCAACAAAATTCAATTGTAAAATATTTTGTTTTATTTTGTGTGTTATTATTATTTTCTATGATGTCATTATTTAACTTTTATATATCAATAAAACACCAAGTTATAATGGCTTTATGTACACTATTACATGTTAATATAACACTTTAATGCAGCTGATGTAATTTGTTATATTCTTCAAAATACTGTACCCACTTGCATTTTAAATTTAATATATATATATATATATCATTACATATAATATATGATATATGATATGATATATATACCGTTCATTTTTAGTTTAATACTATTTGTTTTAATTTTTTAAGTAATATATTTTAAGTTCAAAATATAGTTAAATATGTTTTTGACTAGGCCTCATGGTGGCGCAGTGGGTTGCACAATCGCCTCACAGCAAGAGGGTCGCTGGTTCGAGCCTTGACTGGGTCAGTTGGCATTTCTGTGTGGAGTTTGCATGTTCTCCCCGTGTTGGCATAGGTTTCCTTCGGGTGCTTCGGTTTCCCCCACAAGTCCAAAGACATGCACCATACGGTAGGTGAACTGGGTAAGCTAAATATATTAATTCATTCATTCATTTTCTTTTCGGCTTAGTCCCTTTATTAATCCGGGGTCGCCACAGCGGATTGAACCGCCAACTTATCCAGCATTTGTTTTACGCAGCGGATGCCCTTCCAGCCACAACCCATCTCTGGGAAAGCTAAATATATTATATTATTTAATATAATTAAAATTATTAAAATACTTAAGATCATTCACACAGACCAGTGCATGCATATTAAACAGAAGCTTAATATGCTTTGTACTTCCATGGACAAAAAAAAAAATTGAATGAATGAACATTTTATGGGAACTGTTGTTTTGATTAAAGCTGTATTTTCTTGTTTAGAAGAAAAAGAAAATGTACATTAATTGACTTTTTTTCAACAGGAGAAACATGGGTTGTACCAGGTTATATAAAATTGTTCTCATGAAGATAGAATATATTGTTTAAGGCAAATCATTTATTTTTCATTGGGTCAAGTGATAATATTTAGATTACTCTATTTTTTTATAGAGTATCTATTACTCTATTTTTTATTATTATTATCGGATAAATGAAAGCTTTTTTCCAGTGTACATATAACTTACTAAACCATTTTTGTTTTAATTAAAAATGTAAAGACTAATAATAAACATCAACTGAGCTTCATTTGTATGATTTTGGGCACTGAACAGTCCTTTAAGAAGCTGTATGGAAAAGTATTTCTCCAAACTGACTATAAAGCAAATTTAGACAATTCGTCTACCCCCATGCATTTAATAGATGCTATTATATTTGATCCTATTTGCAATTATCATTTATTGAGTGCTCATTATAGGCAAGTAACCTCTATAAAAGTACTTTTTATATTCACACCGAGCCATGGCACTAAATTTGCCATAAGGTACTCCTCTTTCAGTCTTTCTTTCCGAATAAAGAAATGGCAGATATCTGAATTAACTTGGCAATTTGCCCGGCAAGGTTGCATCTGCCACCTTTATTGCATCTGTTCATCCTTCTATTCAAGTATTTGTCCATGCTTTGTGTCCTAGTGTTGGGCTCGGGCTATTTAAACTCACCTCCCACCTCCACTCCTCTATTTCCCTCCACTCTATGGGCTATAATGAGCCAGCCAGCACAAAACCAGGAAAACTTAATGAGTCATTACAAATCAAGGCCTGCAACCGCTCTCACCCATCCTCTTTTATGCACTTAATACCTCATTCTCCCTCCCTTCTCCTCCCTCTCTCCCTCTTTCTCTCTTTCCAGGCTGGCAGAATAAGCTTCGACACCTCCCTATCTATTAGAAACAATTAGGAGCCCACAGCTCCTGGTGCGGACTCAAAAGAGTTTCACATCTCAAGGGCTCACGGCTCCCTAAGTAGCCGTGCTCAATGAGGAATGTAGAGGTGGCCCTTTCACACCCGTTGCGTACCTCTCTTGCTCGCTGCCTCTCACTCTCTTTCTCCTTTTCTTTTTTCGCAGGAACAAGCATCAGATGAAAACCAAAGTTGTCAAAAAAAGAGGGACAGAATGGCCTGACTGAATGAGCATAGGGTGTTTTATTTTTCCCTTACATCTTGTTCCAGAGCTGCAAAGTCATATTACACCATCAGTGTCGTTCGCTCTCTGAATAAGCCATGGCGAAGTGCCACGACATGACCTAAAGCGACAGAAGGTTAGGCCTGATGCTCCTCAACAGGAGAAAGATGTGTTAACAAACAGAACAAGAGTACAGCTCGTACCATCTGTAGCGCGTAGATATAAAAAGAAGCGAGGATCCGTGAAGCGTTTGCTTTCCTCGTCTCGGCAAAACGATGCCCGTCTCTGTAAAACAAATCTACGCACTGACAGGGCATGAAAACGATTTGGTGTAGTTAACGATTTCTAAGTGAAACACAGATACTTTGTTTGAAAATATGCTTGCGAGATGTCCCAAGGCAAGCGAGGCTCCGCTGCTTCTTTCTTTTCTTTTCTTTTTTTTCAATAACAAACTACAAAATGATATTCCGCCTACCTAGCGTTTTAGCATTTGTGCAGATAGTCATTGTTCCTCTGGTGGGAACAGGGCTTTTCTTTCAATTTTCTTCATTGGCTTTTGAAACGGCATTCCACACTGATCCCTCAGAGGGCAAATAGGGGAGATCACATGGGTTTGAAGAGGTTTAAAATGGCAAATCCTGTTCAAGGTGTCGTTTCCCCAACTACACATCAATCTCATGTCTGAAACCGCCTTCCCAAGAGAGAAAGAGAAGATTGTACGAGATTCCCCCAACTAGAGAAGAGGGGCTTTGGGATCCACACACACACACACACACACACACACACTCCAACAGATATAAAAAAAGGAGAATAGTCAGGAAAGAGAAAGACAGAACGATAGCTAAAATGGAAGAAAGAATACTGGGATTACAGAATGGAAGACATAATGATGGAGCAATCAAATATAATAAAAACAAACAGATAGCTACAGTATATAGACATTATGATAGACCAAACAATAGATACTGTAGATGGAAAGACAAATAGATGGACAGAGAGAACCATTAGATAGACTAATAATAACAAATCTGAATCCGAAAATCTGAAAGTGCTTTATTGCCAGGTATGTTCACACATAGGAGGAATTTGTTTTCATGACAGAGCTTCTACAGTGCAACAGAATTACAGAGGCAGGACAAAACCAGATAGTAAATATGTTTTAAAAATAGAAGTAAGCAGTGAATGCAAATATACAAATTGAAAAGTGTATGTCCAGGAATATTACTATATATAACGTTATATGTGTAGCTCTTTTGTTCAAATTGGCATATAAAGTATGTTGTTAAATAAATAAGTGCATATGTGTATAAAAAGTAGTGATGCTGCTTGGGTCACACTTTGTTTTGATGTTCCATTTGTTGAATTTAAGTTACATTGCATCTACATGCCAACTAATTGTCATTAGATTGTAAGTAGACTGTTGGTTGAGGTTGGGGTTGGGGTTAGGGTTAGTGTAAGTTAACATGTACTTCCAAAGTTTTTTATAGTCAGTTAAATGTCTGTTGAATATCTGTATCAACAAATATTAAGCTTGCAGTCTAATGATACTCAAATGGACCATTAAAATAAAGTTTTACCGCTGCTTGCTTCACAATTGCTATCATAAAGTGTTCATGGGATGGAGGTAAGTAGACAAAAGTAATTAGACAATTGGCAGACAGAATAATAGACAATGGAATGACAGACAAAAAGACAAAAGGACAGCCATAGATATTCAGATCTGAGATCTGTCAGATAGGGGTACATTTCAAAAAACATTTCATTAGACTGACTGAAGGAATGATACACAGAAAAAAAAAACTGGGAGAATAATAGACAAAATTACAAACAGAATGGTATAATGATACACAGAACAATCCAGAAAGAATTAGACAGATTGAGTTAGTAATAAAAACGGAGAAACCAATAGACAGATACTGTAGGATAAAAACAACAACTGACAGAACGATACAATTTACATGTAATTTTAGACAGAAAAACAAAGTGACTAACTGATGATTAATTAAAAGCTTAACAGAAAGAGAGCTGTATTTTGAACAGAACAACACACATGATAACAAACAGAAGGAATAATAGACAAAATGTTACTTACTCCAAGGGACGTTTATATCGAAGTTGATATTTAGCTGCACCATGTTGGTGTTTCATAACATCTCATTTTTACGAGGTGAGTCATTAGCCCAATGCTAAACCCCCAACCTGAAGGACAAGGACATACCTGTACACACATACACAACAGACAATTTAACTTACACACTTCACCTATAGCGCATTTCTTTGGACTAGTAACCAGAGCACCCAGAGGAAACCCATGTGAACGCGAGGAGAACAAACTCCACACAGAAATGCCAACTGACCCAGCCAGGGCTCGAACCAGCGACCTTATTGCTGTGTGGTAACAGCAGTACCCACTGCGCCATCGTGCCGCCCCTAGATAAAATTTTACACTGTGACATATTTTTTATACTGTGATAGCTGTTTCAACTTACATCAATGAAAGTTATTTAAAACACTTAATTAAAATGTTTAAAACCCATAAAAGTTTAATCCTGATCAACTTATTAAAATAAGTTAAAGTAACAAAACTGACAGAGACAAAACAAAACTGACACAGACAAAACATCAAACGGATATTGAAAACAGACAGAATGATAGACTTGATGATTGACAAAATGGATGACAGACTCATGACAGAAAAGCAGATAGCAGTTTAAACAGAACAAGTTAGAGAACATGCTTATCAGTAGTCCTAAACATTTCAGCTCGACTCTCCATCTGTTAATGTGAAACTACTGCAACACTGATGAGGAGCGTATCCTTTTAAAATGACTGACCAGCATTTTGTGGAGACACACTGACAAAACAGCGCAAAATGTGTTGTAAACGTATTAATACTGTGCTTTCATTAATTAAGTGCAGACAGAATGACTGATAATTACTATACTGGCTCATTAAGACTATGTCGACAGGAAAACCCACACAAGCACACACACACACACAAAACAGGCATGCAGCTGTTACAGTTTGTTTGAGTAATAATGAGCCTGGCAGGTTTTGTTGCACAATTTACTTAGTTGATGAGCAGAAATAAAGCATTAAAGCGGCATACAATAAACCATTGCTGTAGTACAGATATAAAACAATGAGGATCAATAACACACCATTTCTGATATTCCAATGCAATTTCAATACAGTTTGCAATTTGGAACTGCGACTTTCGAAATAAAACAAACAAAACAGGCATTGAAGAAAACGGCTAAAATTAAGTTTTAGAACAACACACTTGCTCCAAATGTTCGTCAAGCAAACAAAATCCACAACTAAAAGTGTCCCCCATGACTATCATAATGGCTGATTTATACATCTGCATCGAGTGATCGGTGTGATCCACATCGCCTGCCTTGCGCATAGTCGTGCATACGTCTGAGTGCTGTTTGTGTTGCTCTGTAATAACACTTTCGAAATGCTAGCTGGCAGTAGGTTTTTGTGTTCCTCTGTGTCAAGTTTCTTTGTGGGTGTTTTGTTTTTTTCTGAATGCTACAAGTAGCTCAAACTCGTTCATTCGAAGACGGGAACCGGCGGACGTTAAACAACTTTAAGCATAAAATAAACAAAAGAAAAGTTTCCATCTAGAGCTCCTTCACAGGACTCGACACTCAATCGCTCTATCAGGCTCGCAGCTCTCAGCACTGCTCACACTCGTTACCGTTACCAAACCGACTAATCACATAGTTTGCAGTACGCGTCGTTGCAATTTGTAGTTATATTTATTGAGAGGTGCACATGAGCATCGGCGTCAGCCATGGCGAGGGCTGTATAAGACCATGGTAAGGCTGCGCCGAACCATATGCGTGCATTTGATGCAGAAGTATAAATTAGCCTTAAGAAAGAGACTGGGTAAAAATGGCTTGTATGGCAGAGTTCCAAGACGCAAACCACTACTGAGCAAAAGGAACAGAAAGGGTAGTCTCATATTTGCTATAAAACATTTTGATGATCCCCCAATAATTTGTGAGAAATACTCTGTGGACTTATAAGACAAAGGCTCAATGTTTTGGAAAGTGTTTGGAAAGTGTGTGTCCCATTATGTGTGGCGTAAAAATAACACCACATTTCAGAAAAAGAACACCATGCCATGTAGGTTTGCTCCGGGTGCTCTGGTTTTCCCCACAGTCCATAGACATGCGGTATAGGTGAACTGAATAAACTAAATTGGCTGTAGTGTATGTGTATGAATGCAAGAGTGTATGGGTGTTTCCCAGTGTTTGGTTGCGGCTAGAAGAGCATCCGCTGCGAAAAACATATGCTGGATAAGTTGATGGTTGATTCCACTGTGGTGACCCCTGATTAATAAAGGAACTAAGCCGAAAAGAGAATGAATGACTGAATGGATGGATGGATGGATGGATGGATGGATGGATGGATGGATGGACGACCTCAAGATGAATCAAACTTGGATTCTGCAGCAGGACACTGATCCAAAGCACACCAGCAAGTCCACCTCTGAATGGCTGATGAAAACAAAATTAAGACTTTAGAGTGGCCTAGTCAAAGTCCTGACCTAAATTCAATTGAGATGGTGTTGCATGACCTTACACTCTCAGGAATAAAGGTACACGAGTTGTGCCTTTTTAAAAGGTACAATTTTGTAAAGGTCCATATTAATACCTTGAGGGTACATATCAAGACCTAAAAAGTGTTTCTCCTAATTTTTTTAATGCACTAATATATACTTTTTGAGGTATCAATATGGACTATTTAAATACAAATGTGTACCTTTTGAAAAAGTACCACCCCAGAGACAGCTCACGTACCTTTATTTCTGAGAGTGTAAAAAGGTGGATTATTTTTGAAAACCCTCCATTGTGGCTGAATTACAATTGTGCAAAGATGAGTGGGCCAATATTCATACAGCACTTTTACAGACTCATTATAAGTTATTAAAAATGCTTGATTGCAGTTTTTATTGCTACGTGTGGCCCGACCAGCTATTAGAAGACAAACACTTTTACGCACAGAACTATGTAGGTGTGTATTTTGTTTTCGCTAATAATAAAAACCTACATTTCAAAACTGCATGTTGTGTTTACCTGTATTATTTTTGACTAATATTTAAATGTGTTCAATGATCTGAAACATTAAAGTATGAAAAGGAAAATCTGAAAAAGAAATCTGTAAGTGGGCAAACACTTTTCCACACCAATGTATGTACATATGACATTAGTTTTCGAAACCTTGAAACTTGTATGCCATACATGAATTGCCTGTTTTAACATATCAGAGTTCTACATACAATTTTAGTGGGTTATTGCAGTAAGGTTAAGGTATATAAAGTACAAAAATTCACAATGATTAAACAGTTAAAGTGCTTTGTCCACTTAAAGTTATAAAAAATAGAATAAGCAATAAAAGCTTCAGCTCCAGAGCAGTAATATTCAATGTCCCATAAAATATTAATATGTGTGGTAAAATTCTGTTAGTTCCAATATATTAAATTGCTAGTGTCTATAAACTTGGCGTATGGCTATTTATTTACAAGCAGAGAAGCTTTCAAACCTGATAGCAGGTGCTGACTTCTTCTCAAGTTATGTTTATAAATATCGAGTCAGGCACCTTCATAAGTGCCTATAAATTCCAGCAGGAGCACAGTAGTCCTCGTCTAGATCATAAAGTCTAACAGCCTTCTGTTCTTCGCAAAGTTTTCATTGTCAAGGCGAGATTGTGCGAGCAAAGGAGATTCATGGACTTTGGTTTCTGTTGAAGGAGAGTTTTGTGACGGTGGTTAATGAAAGTTTTACACTAGTTGCACTTAGGCTTACCTTTTGAGATCCACTTCACTTACAATCTACGTTTTCCTACTTTGTATACGGTAAATATAAAAACATAGAGTATATAAATGAGCAGCACGATCGCCTAACAGCAAGAAGGTTGCTGATTCGAGCCTCGGCTTGGTCCGTTTGCACTTCTGTGTTGAGTTTGCATGTTCTGCAGCTGGAAGGGCATCTGCTGCGTTAAACATATGCTGAATAAGTTGGTGGTTCATTCCGCTGTGGCGACCCCAGATTAATAAAGGGACTAAGCCGAAAAGGAAATGAAAAATAAATAAATAAATAAAATGTATTTGTCCCATATTATAGCTGCCAATGCAATATTCTAGTTTATTTGAAGAGTAATTCAATAAAATTTAAGTAACTATAATTGTATAACTTTGCATTTTTCTTGTTAAAAATTATTTTAAAAATGAATTTATTATTAAAATAAATATATAACAGATTAAATTTAACATAACCCTAGTCAGTAATAGGCCGTTTATCTCTGGCATAAACATACAGTACACAAATAACAACAGATGCATTGCTTTCACATACAGTATACAGTACAGTATTTACATTCTAATCTCACCAAAAACACTGCCTCAAGCTGAATGCTGATAGTTATTTACATATTGGGCATACTTCAAATAATCTTCATTCATGTATTTACATTTATTCATTCAATTCATTTAGAAAATGTTTTTATTCAAAGTGAATAATCTGTGTCATAGCACTCAGCACGAAGTTCCTATAAAGCCTCTACAGTATATGCATTGGCTTATGTGCAGTTATTTTAGTTTTAGAGTAAATTTTAAGACTGTGTTCATTACCTACAGAGCTCTGCATGATCAAGCTCCCCTTTATATTCAAGATCTTTTACATACTCACTCATGTAGCCGGTCTCTGAGGTCTTCTGGCAAAGACCTTTTAGCCATTCCCAGAACTTGTCTTAAGACTAAGGGTGACCGTACCTTCTGTGTGGTGGCCACAAGGCTCTGGAACTATCTCCCTCAAGCACTGAGAAATCTTGAGAAAGACACATCTTTTTGGTCAAGCTTTTAATTAACAGTAGTAATGTTTTTTTTTTTTGTTGTTGTTTTTTTTTACAATTTTTTTTTACTTGTTTTTAATGTTTTAACATGTTTTCTTTTATTAATATGTGTTCTTTTACTTGTTTTCATTTATTGTAGACCACTTTGTGACTCAATGTCTGGGAAAGGAGCTATATAAATAAACTTATATATAAATATATATACATTTTATTTTTAATTTAATTTAATTTAATTTAATTTAATTTAATTTAATTTAATTTAATTTAATTTAATTTAATTTAATTTTTATTTTTTATTTTATTTTTATTTTTGTAGCAACATGTAAAACAGTACATTTAAAACATACCATATTTTTTGAAGCTGACATTGCTATTCATTGCTTCTGTTTCAAATGCATCTGGTTCTAAATGTGGTTTATACAAACAAACAAACAAACAAACAAACAAACAAACAAACAAACAAACAAACAAATAAATAAATAAATAAATAAATAAATAAATAAATAAATAAATAAATACATAAATAAATAAATAAAATTGGTCACTACAGACTTCAACAATAAAGTGATAACAGGTTTGGAACAACGTGAAGTTCAGTAAATTAATTTTCCATTTAATACAAGCCCTAATATGAGTCCTAACGACAGAAGCATAAATCAACAGCAGTACTCTGTCACATTCCATATACATTAAAAAAAAAAAAAAACTTCACTATATGTATCCGCATCACATCACACTATCATCACTTTCCGCTTTACTAAGGCGCAAGACTTTCCACAAACAAATGAAGGCATGGAAAGGCCTCTGAGTAATGGAAACAGAACAACTCCAATGTTTCTGTACATCCGACAGAAAGGATCTGTTCACACCTGTAGCCTTGAGACAGAGGTGCTAAAGCCTGATCTCAACATGTGTCACAACATAATCCACAGGGTTTACTGGAACACAGATGACCACACCACAGGGAGAAAAAGAGCTGTCGGACAATTCAGCATCAAACACACACTTACAACGTTACATGCCTTTTGCCTTTTAAATAATTACGGGAGAGAAATATATATAGAGGGTGCCACGGTGGCTGAGTGGTTAGCACGTTCGCCTCACAGCAAGAAGGTCGCTGGTTCGATCCCCGGCTGGGCCAGTTGGCATTTCTGTGTGGAGTTTGCATGTTCTCCCCGTGGTTGCGTGGGTTTCCTCCGGGTGCTCCGGTTTCCCCCACAGTCCAAAGACATGCGGTACAGGTGAATTGGGTAAGCTAAATTGTCCGTAGTGTATGTGTGTGAATGACAATGTGTGGATGTGTTTCCCAGAGATGGGTTGTGGCTGGAAGGGCATCCGCTGCGTAAAACAAATGCCGGATAAGTTGGCGGTTAATTCCGCTGTGGCGACCCCAGATTAATAAAGGGACTAAGCCAAAAAGAAAATGAATGAATGAATTATATATAGGTGCAAAGTGTATGTGATATATCATATACCAATATTCAATAATTTAATATATCATGATAATGGGCAAGCACAATATTGATATTTCAAAATACTCACTCATTCATCCCTTTCTTAATCTGGGGTTGCCACAGCGGACTGAACTGACAACTTATCCAGCATATGTTTTACATATCCAAAAATCCAGAAACTAAACTTGTTTTTCCACAGACATATCTAAAGGGTTAACCCTTTACTTTTTTCATCCACTCTGGGGTGATTTTGAGTCTTGAATTTGGGCTTTTTTGTGTGTGTGTTTCAGCTAGCGGAAGGATTTTAGGTGACAAATCTTATTTTGACACATATACTGTATTTTGAGAAAATGCTTTGAAACTTTATTAAGAACTCAACAATACACTAAGCAAATTTATTGCCCTTTTCGGAATGAAAACATCCACTGAATTAAACTGCTGTAAAGTTTTTTCTCACATTTATTTATTTATTTATTTATTTTTTAATCTGTTAATCAACCTCAATACGAATCAAACCTTTTTTTTAATACAGGATTTTAGCTCTGTAATTGCCAAATTCAAAAATTATGTCACTGATTTGGTGAAAAACACACATAAATTTAACATATTTTAAATATAAAAGTAATTGTGGATTGAATTTTTTTTTACATTTTATCAGTCTCGGACATTTGAAACAACATTGCCTTTGATGCATTGTTTTTTTGTTTTTTTTGTTTTCTCCCTTATTTACTGTTGTGGCTGTTTGGGTCCCGTTGACTTCCATTATAATCACATTTTTTTTCAAAAACCATGACACCATATAATCATGCATTTTTGATTGTTGCTGGTTTTCGCTTTTAGGAAGAGGTAATTTGTCATTTTTACTGTTGATCATCAGTCGGCACCATTAAAGTAATCTTTTTTGCAGCTTAGGTCAAAACCGTGATAATACTATTTATCGTGATAAAAGAGGATGTAATTTCAACAAGAACATTTAATACCAACAGAAGCCTCTTCGCAAAGTATTGGTGAGGAAGATTTAATAAAGCAAAATAATTTACTGGGTGAAAAATCTGCTTTTTTGATTTGTTTCTGATTTATGAATTAAGAGATTTGCGTCTTTGTTTTCCAGCATTGCAATCTATTTTGAACCCCTTTAATCTTTGAAGGCGCACAACCAGTGTTTTCCCTTAAAGCTCCTCTATATTTGAAGTCATGGTGGATAAATTATACTTCCTAACCAAATGTAATTAGTGTGTTGAACTGCTAATCAGACATGATTACCTGTTGGCAATGAGCAGAAACTCTCATGCTCCTTTTGGAGAGAGATAGGATAGAGAAATTGAGCTGATTATACCTGAATGAGAAATTAGAGCAAAATACTAATTTCAGAACTGATAATTATGCAATTCTGATGCAATGTAGTGCAATTCCTTCAGCAATATTTACAGGTATTCTGTATAAAGGAAGCCAATTGACTGTTCTTTAGCATCTGCAAATGTTTATGTCACTGCTGTTAAGGGTTAGGTCACCCGAAAATGTACATTTAGTCACCCTAAACTGGTAACAAACATTTATGAGTTTCTTCATTCTTTTCAACACAAAATCTGTAAGGCACGGTGGCTCAGTGGACCTTTCAGCAAGGTCACTGGTTTGAGTCCCAGCTGGGAAAGGTAGCCTTTCTGTGTGGAGTTTGCATGTTTTCCTCGTGTTCGTGTGGGTTTCTTTCAGCTGCTCCGTTTTCCCCCATAGTTCAAAGACATGTGCTATAGGTGAATTGGATAAACTAAATTGGCCACGGTGTGTGAGTGTGTGAATGAGAAAGTGTATGGGTGTTTCCCAGTACTGTGTTGTGGCTGGAAAGGCACCGGCGCATAAAACATATGCCAGAGTAATTGGCAGTTCATTTCACTGTGGTGACCCCTGATAAACCATGGACGAAGCAGAAGGATAGCGAATGCGTGAAGACCTGTAACCTGTCATTGATTTCCATAGTAGGAAAATAAATACTACAGAAGTTCAAAACATTCTTTAAAATCTATTTTGCGTTTAACGAAAGAAAAAAAAGATTTAAAAGAAGTAAATAATGAGAGACTTTTCATTTTGTGGTGAACTATCCTTTAAAAATGATCATCACGCATCATAAAAAAAACACTTTTTTCTTCAAAAGGTACATGCTGAATTTATAAATGCAGTTTTATTTTTGTGCTTTTTAAAATGAATTTGCTAATATATTGCAATGTGAGACTTACAAATTTGAACTCAAAGCAAGGACAATCATTTGGCTGTGCCTGTTTAATTCATTTAGCTGGGAGGCAAGCGCTGATAAGACGGCAAACCAAGACTTTCTTCAAAACTAGGAATATGCCAGGTCTGACATAATCCAATCGGGCCTGTTTTCATCAGCTTTTGTCTTGTATTTTTTGCTCTTCTTTTGGACTTTCCTTTGGTTCCAGTATGAAGTAGAAAACCAGAAATGACACAATTCGGTCGCACTTGTATGGCGTAGCAGCCCCAATCCAAACAGCTTTTCTGCAGTAAAACCCTTGAAGACCCACACACATCTAAATCTGGCCCTGAGGGCAACAGGCTCTACACCACCGAGATAAAGCAATCGAGGCCAAAAGCAGAAGAAATCATATATATATATAAATATAAAATATATAAATATATATTCTGCGCTTTGCCATGGCAACATGCGTATGCATCTGACTTTCCAGCAAAGCAGAGCTGCTATTCTGCAGAGGAAGAGATAAAAAAAAAAAAAAAAAACGTAATCGCCCTCACACAAGAAAAGCCCACGGAAAAAAGTGCCGCACATGTGCAAGAGGAGCTCACAGATCACCATGGTGGGAAGAGGAACAATGCGGTAATAACAGCCGAGGCGTCAAGGAGCTAAAAGACAGTAAAGATGGTTAAACGGTCAATTGTCTGGCAAAAATGCATAACAGGACCGTCAGAGGCTAAGCCTGGAGCTAAAGCCTTGCACAATGCGTAAGACCAGCCCACCTCTAAAACTGTTAAACGCTATTGGTGGAGTCTTCCCTCAACAGCCGGGATGAGCGATACTGCCTCCTTGCTTGGCTAACTAGCAGAAACTTTTAGGAGCATTGATTAAACATTACATATGCAGTAGAGATCAAAATTAGAGAACAACCTGCAATGTTCTAGATTTCAAGGTCACTGCTTAGTTCTACTTAAATGTATTCTAACATATTATACAGTACATACGTGTAATAAAAAAAAAAATAAATAAATAAAAACTATTTAACATTCAGCTTTCTAAAATTTCACAAGTTAAGATAATAAAAAATAATAATAATAATATGATAGTCTTCAAAGGGGATTTTTACTTTTCCATCTTTCATTTCACAACAGTAACTTTAATTTAACATGATCGTACATTATGGAGTTCTCCCCGTTCATGTGTTTCCTCCAGGTGCTCCGGTTTCTTCCAAAGTCCAAAGACATGTGTTATAGGTGAATTGATGAACTAAATTGGCTGTAGTGTGTGAGTGTGTGTGAAAGTGTAAGGGTGTTTCCCAGTATTGGGTATTGGAAGGGCATCCGCTGCTTAAAACTTATGCTGGAATAGTTGGTGGTTCATTCCGCTGTAGGTGTCACGTTCAGAAGGACGAGAGGAGTCAGACATACAAAAAGCAGTG